>AZIM01001804.1:67668-91925 GCA_000516915.1 Ophiophagus hannah | reverse complement strand
GGTAGTTATACCGGTCGGATCCCATCCCATGGGGATGCTGGTTGTGTGAAAACCAGTCATAAATCAATTTCTTCTGTGCCATTGTAACTTTGAATGGCCACTAAACAAATTGTTGTAAGTCAAGGACTATCTGTATCAGTTGACAATCTAGAGCACTGCATTGATTGCTATAGCATCCATTGCACCAGATATAAGATCCATACAGTTTGATCTAATTCATATTTAGATCTGTTTAAATTATTGTGAACAATTCCTATCCAATTTATACAGTTCTGGTATGTAAAACCTCCAGCTCGCTTCCCACAATCATGTCCCCCTCCTCCCCCCGTTACTTATGACAGCCGAAAGATGCAAAGCAAAGGAGGAAAATCCTGAAGGCTGACATGTTGTTTTTTAAAAAACTTTTCACATCAAGAAGCAAAACTGTAAAGCAGCAAATGGTTTACACACCAAATAAAGCTGTAAGGTTATTGTGTGATATCTCAACATGTATAATTGGAGCAATTATTTCACATGTCCTGGCTGATGGAGAAGAAACGTCAGCAACCTCTGTGTGCAAATGCTGCGTGTAAACAAGTTTTTGTAACAGGTGGATTTACAGAGTTCATTTTGTATTCTTAGCAGCTTACTAAAATGGGAAGGAAGGTCAGGAATTGTGGTTTCTGCAGGCATTTTTTTTTTTGTAAAAGTCTACATTCTATTTGCTGCTCAGAATTATGTGATAGGGAGAATTTCCTGACTACCATTTTAGAAACAGAAATGGGTTTCATAATATGTTTGCCAGTACAGTTTACTTAGGCTGTACTGCTATTCAGAATAAAATTATTTCCATTAAAATGTATTGTATTTGATAGAGAGCATCAGACATAAATATACAGAGCAGTAACCTTAGATCATCATTTAACAGGTTTTTAGGTCTATTACATTTTTTCTTCCCATTATTTGTTTTAACTCATTCTAGTAGGTTTTAATTCTTTAGCTAGTGTGATTTGCAATTACTACTACTACTACTACTACTACTACTACTAATCTCTGTAGTTCTGAAAACCTACTGGATATTACAATGTCATAACCCATGAGTCTGTAGTCATTTGGAACCAAGACTAACATTAACTGTAAAACTCACATATTGCATAAAGCTAATATACCCTTAGATACTCTAACACAGCTGGTGTATGAATGATTCAATTGAAAGCTTCAATGATTGAAAGATAATAGTTTAAAATTGGCCTGCCTTGCCTCTAAAGGGATGGAAATCTTAAAATTCAGCTTATTTCACATATGTCTGCTCACTGCATTGCAGCATTTTTAAATGAAGCAAGCCAGTTGACAAAAGAACAGTAAGTGCATATTTGAGATACCCTGAGATGGAGAATAGATAAAAAATATTTATAAGTTTTCAATTTTATTTTGAGAGCCAGAAAATGTACCCTTTTTAAAACCAAATACCTACTTGGGTGAATAGAGAGACAGTTTCAAAGAAAAACAGGAAAGTATACTGAAAATAATGCCCTCCACCCAACCCCCAGCAACATAGCTCATAGAGAGATGAACTCAGTACATTGTAAATCTAGCTATTGATAGTTAACTGTTTTCTTTAGAAAGATGCTATTTCAAAATGATAGTCATGGACTAATATAAGGATTTGGTGAATGGAAGTTGAGAAGCACTTGACATTAAACAAAGGTACTGAGGCTAGATATTTGGATGGATAAAAAGAACTCCAAGACTTCTTTCCTTTTGGAGACTTGTATCTCAAAAAACCAAGACTATGCCTTCGATACAAAAACACCTTTCAGATTTAAAATATACTAGGATAGGGGTAGGCAATCTTCTTCCATGTAGAAATTATTATGGTCAGCCAGATGTATGAACTGGATTTAATATTTTTGTCTGTCTATTGAGTCCTTCCAAGGACCTGGGATAGGATATGTTGTTTGATAGTGTTAAAGGTATTGTCACAGATTTTTAAGCTGTTCCAAGAAAAGCTGCATTTTCCAATTCACTGCTGGTAATTTTGTCAATGACAATGGTGATCAAGTGGAATGCCAGTTGTTTATGGTTGCACCCAAGATGCCTATTATGATTGGTACTATATTTGTTTTCTTTTGCTACAGTTGTTCTACCTATATTTGCAGGTCCTTATACTTTAAGATTTTTTCCAGCTCTTTCTCTTTTATTTTATTCATGCTGTCTCTGGATATCCAGACTTTTTTTTGTCTCTCTTATCAACATTTTTTAACACCTGAGGTGTTTCGTGGCAGGTGCTTGTCTGTTTGAATCCTAAACTATCAGAGTAGTTTAGCTTCTTCACTTTTTTATTACTTTGTCTAATTTATAGTTCCACCAGTTCTTTCTTGCTGGCAAATGGTATTTTTTGCAGATATTCCAATCCTTGTTGCTTCTTTGTCATGCTGTTGTTTGTAGCTGGTCTGTATGGACTTCTTGTAGGAACGAACTATGTTATCCACTGTTTCTTCAGCTGTTTTGCAGAAGCAGTATTTGTTGTCTTCTCAGTTCTGGTTTTGTGTACATTTGTTCTCAATGTTTGGTCTTCTGCAGCCAGAATTAGCCTTTCTGTCTGTTTCTTCAACTTTCCTGCTTTTAGCCATTGTCAAAACTTCTTGCTACTTGCTTTGCCAGATAGTTTGTTTTAATGTACTGGCCATGTAATATTTTGTCTTGTCATATCTATTTTCTATTCTTCATTTAGTCTTTCTTGTAGACCAATTTGAACTTTCCAGTACTTACGAAGCCTTCCTGGTATGCTAGCTTCACTGCATCTTCTTCACTATCTTTCAGGATAGTCTTCCAATGTACATTTTTCTTCTTCAACTGTCTAGTGTATTTGCAATATTTCACACCCACCTATTTTCCTTGGTATGTAGAGTATGTCAACATTGCTAAGATGAAAGACATGATTCATTGTCATTATTTTTCTGGTCTTCCTAAATTGTCATTATTATTTTATCCCATATACACCTCGGCACCAAGCTGTCTCTCTGTCTCACATGTAAAGTGAACCAAAGCAGAGCTGTTTGTGGAAACAATCCCTGGCTTCAAAATGTTAGATGCAATTGAGCATCCAAAGACCCTTCCCTTTTTTTACCATGTATTCTATCCATTGCATGCACATAAAAGGGGCAGGTATCAATCACCTTATTGCATCCATCATTTTGAAGCCAGTGACCGGTGCTGTAGAAGCAAGTCCAAAGTCAATAACTATTTTTAACAGTCCTTATTCTCTTGCCATATCTTATTTTACAAGTATGAATGGGTTGTTCTCTATAAGGACTATTAATTGCACTCTTGATTGATATGTTTTCTCCACAGAATTAGTTTAACAGGAACCTTGTGTTGAACTGAATAATTTTCCCAGAATAGTAAAGAAACATAACACATTTAGAATTCATAGTTTTTGTGATAGCAACATCATAGGATATTGAGCTAAAATGTAAATACTAATTTAACTTAATGTATCTCTTCTCTTTGACTGTGGAGTGAGATTTAAAGACAGACAGAATAGGGCAAGTTGTATAGTGCCAAAATTTGAGTTAGAAGATAGAATTAATACCAGGTGCCTCTTCTGATGTGTAGACTGTGTACAAATGCATGTACAGTTTCTCTTCCCTTTGATCAGGGACACCTCCAAGGGAGGATAACAATCTGTAAAATAGTAAGTGTGACATCTAAGCTGAAGCTCTATCACTTTTCTACATGTATACACAATTCTTTACTAGAGAAATTAGAGTTCCAACATTTCTAGTAATATTATTTTTAATCCATTCAGTAATTGTAATTCTCTGGACAGAGTTCAGCACTATTAAAACATAAAGAATTTCTAAAACATTACAAAAAAGACCAAACACAAGAACATTAAAAAAAGAAGATAAAACAACAGCATGAATATAATAGACAGCAAAGAAAAAATAACTACTGAAGTACAGTGCAGGCAGGTATAACTGTATAAAATTCTAAACAGAAAAAGACAAGCTTCTTTCACAATAAATGAAAATTTTGGAGGGAAATGGAGGCCAGATTTTAACATAGAATTATCTGCAGCTCCTTTTCTACCCAAAGGACAAAGCAGAGTGATTACCCATCTCTTCCCCTGAAGGAAGGGGGAGGGGGAGTCATGGACACCCTTATCAGCAAGATCAAATGTGCATTCACAAACACACTTTCTACAGCCTTACCCAGGAGAACAACAGAAACAGGCTTTTAACAGATTCTTCAACAGAGTGAAAAACCTAACAAAGGCTTCAATAACATCTTAAAAGCATGTCAGGGAATAACAAAAGAAGAACAAAACATTTTCAACTTTTTATGTATTGTGGAAGTGAATCCTGTATGGCTGTCTATAATATTAAGCACATATGCAATATATATGAAAAAAGCTTGGTAGTTTTTATAAGGTTGGGCTTTGATTTCGTTTTACTAATTTTTATTCATCTCTGAATCTTTGATGGGTCTCAGGCTGTGCAAAACTCTAGAGATTTATACTACCTTAACAGGGCATGCCACCATTTGCTACCTGTATATACGTATTTAAAATTTGAAATATTAAGATATCAACTTAATTCATTATGTTTTATTCTCTAAATGCATTTACCACTTAAACGGCATCCTTGAAAGCAATAAAAATGTCTTTCACAAGGATAGGGCATAACTGATTTAATATCCCCTTCCTTGCCATAATGAATACCCAAACATACTACTGCTTCATTGAATAAATTAGACAAATACATATAAAACAGTCTCTTTAATGTTCAAATCTGTGTTAGTGAAATTTCCAAAGGAATTTTGAACACCTAGTATTAAGAGAGCAAATTATAGTATAATGCTGGGATTGAACCACCTATCAATAACTACTGTTGTCCTTTCTACTTATTAAAAAAAGCTTGACTCTAAATATTTTTTTTCTTCTTGCTTTATTAAAATTTCTAAAACCTAATTAAGGTTGCAACTGCAGCAATTAAAACATTCTAGGCAGCTCAAGGTAACTGAACAAAATCACAATCATTTTTAATCAGCCAATAACAGTAACCAAGAGCATTAATACTACATATATGATTTTTTTCAAACCTCTCCCCATTTGTTGAATGTACAGAATATACAAGAAAACAGTTAAATAAATAAGATAAAATCATATTGTGTGAAAAGAAATCCTTATTATATCACACATAAATAAACTGAAATTATTTAGTCTCAACTATGACAGTGTCTATCAATTCAGATGATTTCAACACTGAATACACAAATCCATGGAGAATCAGTTGTTCCAAAAAAGAAAAGAAAAGTGATATTTAGACCAACCACTGTTATTTTAGAAATAACATGCCCGAAATACAATTAAGAAAGAGGTCTAATGGCTTGGATTGATCTTGCTGGGCATTTATGTCATAGGACACTGGACTAGATGGATTTCTTAAAAAAAAAATAAAGAATTAATTCTGATAATCAATTTCATTGGAAAAGACTGATTACTAATCTCTTGTTCTTTTACTTGGTTTGGACTATTGCTATTTGAAATTTAATTCTCTGTCTTTCTTCAAAGATCTTTTCTTTCTATCTTTCATTTAAACACTGCAATATTTAAATAAAGATTATGGAATCATCTTGGGAACCACTAGAGGGTGTGTGTGTGTGTGTGTGTGTGTGTGTGTGTGTGTGTGTGAGAGATATTCAGAAACCTGAATATGAAAAAACAATAAAAGTGGAACTAAACAAGAAAAGAATAGATAAAAAGATATTAATAATAACAGAGATAGCTTACAAGTTCTTGAGAATTTGAAAAATAAGCAAAGGAATAGGGAAAAACTTCAGCGGATATAACTTGCTGGATCGTACCTTCAGAATACAAGAAGCATTATTTCTTTGGTGTGGGTAAAATTGACTGAAATCATAGGGTTCATGAAATTATGGAAAATCTAGCTTGCTGTCCGTAATAGATACACTGAAAGAGATTAGCAGCAGTCAAAATTATACCTTTTTTAAGAAAGCATTTTCTCTTCTTGAAGCAGTTAACTAAATTTCA
The DNA here is from genome assembly GCA_000516915.1 of Ophiophagus hannah. Classification (NCBI taxonomy): domain Eukaryota; kingdom Metazoa; phylum Chordata; class Lepidosauria; order Squamata; family Elapidae; genus Ophiophagus; species Ophiophagus hannah. The sequence goes on along the minus strand of AZIM01001804.1, from coordinate 85,888 downwards.
AAGGACAAAGCTCAACTTGCTCCAACTATTTTCTTTTTGTTGATGCATAGATTCTATGAGATTTGAAACTGAAAAGAAAAATTTGTTCATCTTAAAGCTGTATTGTATAACTATAAATATTTTTAAAAATAAACTGTATTTTCATTGAATGATAAGATACAATCACTATGTCCAAAGGATCTCTTCTCCCTATGCAAAAGAAAACAGTAATTTTGGCATCACTTTTTCAGAATAAGAAAAAAGATTGAATTAGGATATATATGAAAGCCTATTAAAATTAAATTATTTAGAGATCCTAACCGAAATAGAAAGGCAAGATTTACAATTGATCAAGTACAGAAGTATGTCAACTAGTGAAATTTTAATGTGTTAAATGGTAACGTGATAAAAGCCAAAGAGCATTCAATTATTCCAAAATGTTCTGTCATCTTTACATTTATATGGCTATACGATTATCATAAGAACTTATTTATGTGCTTTTAGTTTCATTAGACTTTTTTCTAAGACAGACTATTTTTAAATATGTGCCATTTCATTACAGAATTTTTTTATTGTAATGAAATAACTCAAATTTAAAAATAGGCATTTAGAAGGCAGAAAATCCTCTGCTCCATAACTACTGGTGTGGATTATAAAGTAGATTAATAGATCATTAGAAAATTACTGTCATCTGCCTGCAATCTCCACTGATATTGAGGAAGGTGGGAATTGGAGGGCATTGAAAATTTTTCCCTCAGGTATAGAGCCAGAACATTGAAATTACCTTGAATTGAAACATCTTATGGTTTAATATTCATTAACCTACTTTGTGGTGTTCTATGTGCTTTACTTGGTTTCTCTACTTTAATTATATAAACCACCCATGGTCACACTTTGTGAATATTTAAATAATCAAATAAGATCTAATATATTATCAGCATATGATTATAATTTAAATTCAGTGCAGTCACTTTTATGCCCAGAATGTCCTTCAGTTACTTGATAAGATGGACCAGTGGTTACATTATCAAGTTATAAATATGAGGAGATACAGACTTTTTAATAATGTCTGTTTGTAATCATATTTCCTAAAGTATTAAAACATCATATTTTAATACCATCAATTTAAAAATAAATCTATATTTGATCACAACATAGTCTAAATTTTCAAATATACAATATCAAAGGCATTTTCCATGCCAACAAAACCACTGCTTGCTATTCTATCTCAAATCTTAACCCAAGCTTTAGAGCACTTTTATGAAACTGGATTTTTCAGGATAGAAAATGCAAGTGACAGAATCTGTGGTGCTTACATCAGAACAAATTTTGGGCATCAATATTTAACAAGGCCCAAATTTTTCACATCAATGTTTAAAAATTTAATAAGGCAGAGCCAGTTTGGTGAAATGTTTAAGGCATCAGGCTAGAAACTGGGGTACCATGTTGTATCACCTTGAGCACAACGGCAGCTGGGTGACTTTAGTCCAGTCAACTTTCTCCCAGCCCTAGGAAGGAGGCAATGGCAAACCACTTCTGAAAAACTTTGCCAAGAAAACTGCAGGGACTTGTTCAGGCTGTCTCCAAGAATCAGACATGATTGAAAAAATAAATTAACAATAAGATAGCAGGCCAGTTAGTACAATTATTACAAGACTTCAAAATCACACCTATATAAGCTTCATTAAGGAACTTTTAAAAAACATTCAGAAAAGCATAACTGAATCTCCAGTAATATAGGAAACAAAATATTTAGTATATGTCTGGTGGCTGAGGTGCTGAAATGTTGGGGAAACTTGAGTTCCAGTCCTGTTTTAGGCATTAAAGCCACTTTGGGTCAGTCACTCTCCTAAGAAGAAGACAATGATCACCAAGTTCAGAAAAGAGTGCCAAGAATACTGCATAAGTTTATCCATATAGTTGCCAGAATTGAAGACTGATTCAAAGGCACCAAATTGCTGTTTTATCCTCAGTCCCTGTTTAGGGGACTGACAGCCTTTGAATATCTTGCCAGAAGGGTACCAGGACCTACATTTCATAAACTAAAAGGACAAATCAAAAGCTGAATTTAATTTATTTATAAGAATAAATTTAATTGAAATAAAATATAACCAATTTGAATATTCTCCCATTGCATACTCAATAATTTACCCCCTTTTAATACAGCATTGTCTGCCATGTAACTCCACTGAAGATTTCTTGGAAAATGCATCTAGGTTTTGGGAAGCAGAAGTCTGATCTAAACCTTTGGATTACGAAGACATCACTACAGTGCAGCTAAAACAGAGCACCTAATGACATAGGTAAATATAGCACTGCTTAGACAGCAGCTATTGTCAATCACCGCAGAAATATGCACTTTTGTAATATATTCCTTTTAGGGTATTACTTCTATCAAGAAGCAGACATCATAATCACATCTCTGCAGAGGGACACAACATTGGAGAGAATGAAATTAAGGGAAGTCCTGGGGGAAGCTACTGACATAGTGTTTCTTAATTCAACTAATTTGATAGGAAAGATTAGAAGCAGGAAAGCCACTTCTGAGAGACCAGCATATCAGCATTCTTGCCACCATGACTGCCATACAGAGCAGTCCTCGCAGGGATGATCTGATAAGGACCCTCTAAAGTTTCCAGTGTATTTTTGCTTACCTCTTTCACTCTGTGGAACATTTTAATTAAATTGACCTCCATCACTTAATCAGACATTTTCCATTAGGACACATAAAAGACCTTATCCATTTCATCTAGGCACTTGACTAAGTCTCTCCAATCATTTTAACTTAATTACTAATAGATGAAAAATTACTTGTCTAACATAATTCCTGTCAAAACAATTCTAGATCAGAGAACTAATGTGAATTCCCAGGGAGATATTCTTACATTCTAAACAATGTTCTTTGTGCAGTTTAAAGGAGACAGGAGGGGGGAAATCTGAAGTTTTCAACTTAGAAAATGACTTCTTGTGCATTTTAACAGAGGTGAACATGTATCAAGTATCAGCAACACTGGAAGAAGCAATATTTTCAGTACACCATATGCTTCATGTAGCATGCATGTGCATATTTTTTTTGACTTGTTATACACTCCACAGATGGAAAGTCTTTGACTTGCTAGATGGTTGACATGCTTCTTTTTAAGTAAGGAAGATGGTTCTCCTTGCACTTTAATAGGTAAATAATATGAATTTATCTGCACCAATTTGGTGTTAGCTAGCATACCTTCTGTATGTAAAGCTTTAGGAACAATTAACTTCATAGAAACTTGCACCAAAGCTCCCCCTTGAAACTGCTTCATGGAATAACAGTGGTGCCTTTTAAGATGAAGAGAAGCAACCATGTTGCTTTGATCTGCATTGGAGCCTCTCTCAGCCTTTTCCTCATAGTGCATGCTCTAGGTAAAGGCTGAGAAGAATATTGCTTAGCAAGTGTTGCAGCAAAAGGCTGGAAGGCATCCCAGAGTTGGCTACAAAGAATCCTAAAGAATTTCCAGAAGCCAGCTGGACCCAAAGAACTTAAGGATATGCTGAGAAGGTCCAGCTGAACCGGCTGCACAGAATCTTTCTGCATCTACTAAGGGGTCTCCAAACTTGGTTGTTTGAGGAATTCTGGGAGTTCTCCACAAGTCTTAAAGTCGCCAAGTTTGGAGACCTCTGTATGAAAGCATCTATTGCAGGCAGTGAGCCCAAAGCCCCCTTCAATACATGAAAAGTTTTGACTAGTGACTATGGCAGCCGGAACGACTCATTTCCCCAAGACACTGTCCAAACAGGGAAACAGTCAAAAAGCAGTCAAAGAAGGGCAATTGCTTCAATCCTTATCTGATTGTTGAGAGCTGCTTAATCCTATGGCTGGTACAGAGGGATTGGATGGAGAGCAAAGGAGTGAAATTCTGTACTAGATTTTTGGATTGGATGGATTTCGCTACAGGAAGGAAAAAAACATTCAACAATTTCTTAAGGGCAAGATTTCCCTTGGAACTGCTGCAATGGAAAAAAGCAAATGGAATGAATTCTCCCATAATGTTTTCCCTTGGAATTTAATTAAAACCTGGGAAGCCAAGGAAGCTGTTGGAGACAAGATTGTACAGAGAAAATTAGAAGATTCATTTCATATATATGCCATAGACCAGCTTGTAACAAAACAATACCATGTTTTATGAAGCAATCTCTTTGAGGCATCCTCATGACTGACTGAGAAATTCTAGATGTTGAAGTCCACATGCCTTAGAGTTGCCAAGATTGGGAACCCCTACCCTAGAGGATGAGCATAATTCATTCAAAACCTTTCCCAGGTTCTGTATGTTCATATACACACAGATATAACATTTCTATTGAGACTATGAGTGAAATGGCTGCACATGTATAAAAATATGTAGACAATCTCAGAAAGGTTTGGAAGCAGCTATGCCAACTCTTCTGGAAGATGTAGATGTCTTAATGCAGATTCAAAGAAGGATGTTTCATTTGTACCAACTTTGTGATCCTCTGGTCTGGGAGGTTTGGACAGTTGTATCCTATACTATTACATTAAATACTGCAGTCTTCATTCCTCTGTTCCTGTTTTCATCCCTCTGTTCCTGTTAGAATTCTTAGGGTAACTTTAGAAGAACAATATAAAACTGGGTCAGAAGAAACAAAGAACTCCCATAATACTTGATGTTCAAATGATGGTAGGGGGGGAATTACAAAAGGGAATACAATTCTCAACTATGTAATCAAAGCTATTACTTTTTTAAAATGTAACATGTATAGAAAAATAGAGTAGGGCTTTGATCATACAATTTTGGCTATTTTCTTGAGTTTTGGACTCCAACTATGGGTGCTCTTGGGTGACTTTCTAGGAAGCTGGAAACAACTATATGGAACAAACTGACTTGTGTGGATAAATTCATCTGATTCAGGATTAGGTAAGAACTTAACCAATTCTGCAGATTTTTTCAAATGTATAATGAAAAGCATTTTACAGGAAAAGGAGACCTGGCAGATTTGTCTACTTAGACACACCCTTTGAGTAATTTTCTCAGAGGTCTAGATTTGAATTGCTGAGTGTTTAGCCATGTGTAGGGTAGCACTATTGTCTGACAATCAGCTCATCTTTAACAGTAAGCAGTTTGAGCCTCTACATGATGGGAACAGTTATCTCTCTTGCATTTGGCAGGTATAAATTATGGCACATTTTATTTGGTTAATTTTTTAAATAAAAGCTTAGAAAAAAGTTCTTCATAAGGTAAACTGATCAATTAAGCCATCTGTATTTTCAGTAGTAAATCCCATGAAATGTAATAACTTTACATTGTTTTTGAATAAGCATAGATAAATGCATGATATTAGTTCTTTCTCCTTTACTTTTTTTCCACATCTGAGTTCTTTTCTCCAGTTTCCATATAAACTGTAGTTTTAAAAAAAGGTGCAAGTATTTTCTTACACTTTTTCTTTACACCTTTATATTTCCCAATATCTGCTCTTTGCAAGCAATTCCCCCAACATGAAGTTGTTGTTAACAATGTATTCATTGTTATGCTCATCTTCTCCAATATGTAAATTATTGTGATGTTTTCTGTTTACAAATCTTCTTCTGAAAAACAGAAAATAGCGATTGTCAACTGATATCAGTGTTTTGATTCATACAATGGTTAAGAACATTGGTTAATATTCTTCACAATAGAAAGAATTTCACCCTTGCTTACTCATCTTTGAAATTACTTTTTTTATAGTGTATTCCTTATGAGTAGGGAACTGCTTTCTAGAAGATCAAAATTCAGCACCTGTTTTAATATACAGTGACACTTTGCTTGCATGGCTTGGTTTTAATTTTGGCTCATGAAATAATCCCAAGAATCTGCCCTTTCTATGAAAGCTGCCTATGCTACATAACCACAGTATAATTCTGCTTGGATATTTATTATCCTTAGGATGAGATGATACAAAAAATTAAAATTAAAAAAAAGCAACTGGAACAATTTTCAAAGATGCAAATTCGGGCTGAAAAAGTTTGAAGCCCCGGAAGATGCATTCTTTCCAATAAGAAATCCATTTTCTCCTTCTCTGTTATGATTCTTGATTATCAGACAAAAGACATACCTGGTTAAGCTTTAAAAAAATATACAGATAAATGTATACCAGATGCTCTTTTTCCTGCCTTTATTTTTTATTGTGTTACATAAAGATTCATAATTCAGCCTCTTCTTCCTGATGACATCTGCACACACTATGATAATGAACTTTAATTTCTCACTTCTTTGAAAAATTAATTTAATCTTAACTTAATTTATTTAATGAACCTTGCCTAGATGAATTAGGTTTCAATTAGATTTTGATTAGAATGAATAAGTGAGAGATGGCCACAGAGGAGAACAAAACAACTCAGAGGGTGACACGACCCGGGCGGGGTGTGTGGAAACAAAATAGAGAAATTAAAAGAGGAGCTGATTGTCTTGAAGTACTTTCCATTTTTAATGATGGTATGCCTGACCAACTGGACAAAATTTCTTCTTTAATGTTCATATCAAATTCAGCTGGAAATGCTGAAAAAATACTCTGGCACTGTGCTGTCAAGGAAAAAATATTTCCATTTCAACTTTTCCTCTCAGTTTGATGTTTCTCAAACATAAATTATCTGTCCTATGGAGGGGGGAGATGTTTCCTTTTTTTCTTTTTTAATGAGTATATAGATACATATGTGCAGTTTGTAACTTCATCTTAATTATTTTACTTTTTTCAATAGGTCTGCATGAATTTAAGACTTTTGCAATTTTATTTTGCATGTTTCCCCATTACTATAGACAGGGCAGGATCTAAGCTACACAAAGTAGGCATCAGGAAAGGGATGCCAAATTTTAAGGGGTGCTAAAATTGTAAAGTCTTTCAAAAACACAATAAAAAAGCAGCAAGTAGTAACAGCAAATTCTATGACTTAGCATGCTCCCTCAAAGGTTTAATATAACCTTGCAATATAAATAGGGTAAACATGTCTGGATTTGAAAATTAGAGTTGTAATGTTCAAAAACATGAAGAAAAGAAGAAACGAGAGGGTGCCTTTTTGAAATTCCTAGCAAAATTAGAAGATGAGCCAAACAGTACACAGTGCCAGAACAAGACTCTATCTAGAGCACAAAAATGTCAAGATCCAATCCTGGCTACAGATTTATCAGCTTGTATTGCAAAAGTTTATACAAGAATTTATTGTATAGCTTTTATGCAAAAGCTAATATGCCATTTTTCACTAATATGCAAAATGTAATTTTTCAATCATAGTAGGTCTGAACATCACTGTTTGAAACAATTTTAAAGCTAGACAAATGTCAGACAAATCAGATAAAATCTATAAGCCTAATTGCTTCTTCTGCAGAAGATTTGTATAATAGGAATCTTTTTTAAATCCAATATTTTAACTTAAGGAAATTACTACCTTTCTATGCTTTTTATGGGTATTTTCAAAATGTTATGGTTTTGAAGTAAGAAAAAGAAATTGTGATATTTTTGTTTTCCGCCTAGGTTGATAGCATCAAAGATACAAAAACGTTTATTATTTTAATTTGGACTTTATGATCAAATCATTTATTGTAGAACAGAAAATATATTCAAGTTCTTCAAGTATAATCTATTTACTATATATTACAGATAATGTCATCTTTGTTTCCCCTCTACCTCTTTATAAGCACGTTTATCTGTTAAATTCACTTATACACAATCAGAAGGAAAGAGATAATATATGAATAAAACCATAAAGCTCTACTTCCTTGTAAAGCCTTCATAAACTTTATTTTATATTTATAAAGTTATTTTTTTCAGAAAATCTGACAGGAATCTTCTTGCTTCCTGTAAGAGTGGGTGGAATGAGTCTTTGATTTTGGCTCACTGTTGCCACAGCCCAATCTTAGCGAAAGGCCTGCAAGACACAATTCAGCCACTCTTTCCCATTTTCAATAGAATAATCGAGCAAGAGGTAGAAGTAAGATTCATTATGCAAAGTTTTATAGTATCTGGGTGGATTTATTGTTACCAATAAAGGAGAATATTTGTAGCTCAAGTTTGAAATCAGGAGTCCTTGGTGCTCTCTGATCTTGGTTGCTTTCTTGCAGATGTTTCATTATCCAAACATTATCAGTGCTAGTAGGAAGTGGAGTTTTCTCTAAATTTATATTTTAGTGGCTTCCTTTGTCACTGTTGGTAGGATGGTCTTGGTAGTTCTTTGGCTGGGCTTGTTTGCTTTTTAGCTTGTTTGGCAATTCCTTGATTGGGGTATTGCTGAACTGATGTTACTCTTGTTGATAATCTATGTTTATTTGGGTGTTAATTGCTGGTGGGGATGTGTTTTGATTCTTTTGTTCCCTTTTTGGTTCTTGATTGTCCCTTTTGAACAGTATGTAGATATTGTTATGAACCAAGCTGTTATGTAGTCCTTAGCCATGGTGGTGCAGTGATTAGAATGCAGTATTGCAGGGTAACTCTTCCAACTTCCAACATTTTGATTCTCACCAACTCAAGGTTGACTCAGCCTTCCAGTCTTCCAAAGTCAGTAAAATGAGGACCCAGNNTGTTGGGGAAAATATGCTGACTCTGTAAAAAAAAAAAAAAACTCTTAGAGAGGGCTGTAAAGCACTCTCTAAGTGTAAATAAGTCTAAGTGCTATTGCTATTAAGGTTTTCAATAAAGTAGGAAGGAAAATGTCATAGGAAATGTCTTACCATATGTGAAGCATGAATGGAAAAACTTACAGTTCTCCAGCTATTGCTGAACAATCTGAAAGCCCATTAGTGACATCCTATGTACAGGTACAGAGGCTTCCTTCCATTTTTCTATATGACTGTAGGTATGCAGACAGATACGGGGGAACTCTGCATTAACTGTGTAATACTCATCTCAAAAGAAACACTGCTCACCATTTTTCTGTGTGTAAAAATAAAGGAATGATACTCTGAACCACCCAGGAGGATAGAAATCCAGTTAATAGAAATATTATCTCTCCAGCTTTTCATCCTTGAATTACAACTGAGCATGAATGTGTCAAAGATACAACTCTATCTCCCTTTCATCACTGAAAGTGATCTTGTGTTTTCTGTTTCTGTTGAATATGACATACATTGAAGCCTACTTTTAATTGTCTAGAAAGTAGACAAGAGGTTGTTCATTATGGAAGTAGAAAACTCTATCAAAACTACCAAAGTACAATACAACATCTTACTAACCTTTCCAAATGCCTGCTACATGTCATTTAAAAAATGTATTTGCTATTTCTTAGTTGAAAAATAACAAACACAATTTTTTCACATACTTCCAACCTCTCCCATCCTTTAAGGTTCTTTCTTTAAATATTCTAATTAAGTTTTTATTAAAGATGCATTTTTATAGTGTTTTGGCTATGTTTAGCATATTTTCCACAATCTGAATATAAAACAAATCCAAAAGTTGTGTACTTTAGACAATGTGACACTTATGTCCTATATTTGTGTCTTGTCAATAATCTGGATCACTGACATATACATTTGTTATTTTCTCTCACAGTTGTCTAATATATTGCATGCCCTTAACAAAGGTCTTTTTCATACTTCGTATAATAGAAATTTCTCCCTTGGTGAATATGACTACCAATGAATTGTTGAGAGTTTAAACAGTGTATGGAACCTAATATAAATGTATTCCAAATTTAAATGACTGCTGAGAAATACTTAGAATATTTTCAATACTTTTTCCCCTTCTCTCTTTTTCTCCACATATAGCAACAATTACTACCTCATGTGAATACTGACACTTATGGTACTTCCAAATCTGAAAAACGAATTTCAGACTTTCAGACAATAAAGTCATTTTTTTTCTAGGTTAGTAGTATGGAACAATCCTTCTTGCTCAGTAGTATCTTGAAATGTATACCATAAACATTTCAAAAGAAAGGACAACAAAATGCAGTGTGAATCCTACCTAAGATCTTTGCACAACTCAGGAGGCTGATCAACATAAAGTATCATCTAGCTTTGTTGCTCCTTCTTCATCTCCTTTTTTTAAAAAACCTATTTTCTTTAAATACATCAGTAATGGAGAGGAAGAAAAGGAGGAGTCACCTGTCCATCTGGGCAATGGTTTGCATTGAGCCAATGAAGATACAAAATTGTTGCAGCAGCAATAAAATAAAATTTCTCAGGTTGGGTTGAATATAGTTACCCAGCACAAATGTCTTCTAAAAGCTGGAGCCTATAGATTCCACATTGTAGGGGGCCTTCCTAATATCCTGAAACTCCCTGAAATTATCTGTAGATTTTTCCTGATTTTTAAAAGCTCTAAACTATTATTAGTTGCCACAGCTAGGATGATAAATGTTTTATACTACTATGTACTTTGCTCAGAAAAGCAGTGAACATTTCTTTTCTATACACAAAATTCAAAACTGTGCTTTCCATACTATAAGTCCAAAGGAGATATAAAAAGGGAAGCTACAGTTTAAGTTATATTATCTGTCCAAAAGCTATCATTTTATTCATTAATATAAATTAAATGTATGCATGCAATTTATATAGATTCAAGAAGTATATAACCAAATGATATTGTGGAAATGTGGAATTAAATAAAGCTCTAGTTTTATTAATATGTAATTGCATGTTCAATAGAAATACAATACCATGAAGGACTGTAACTGCTAGTTCAACTTGCATTTTCTTCATCTCTTCTTTTCTTTTCTTTTAGTTGTCAAAACAAAACACAATTTACATTAAACCTCACAGTCAAAATAGGATTAATTTATGCTCAGATCTGCTGTGAAAATATATGTTTAGTAAGAATTAGGTCTTCTTCTCCCGCTTACTACATCTTCATCTTTCCTCTTTTCTAGCTGTCAAAACAAAGACAAATTACATTAAACAGTACAGTATAAATGGAAAGGAATAGAACTGAAACAAAGCACATCTCATGGAACCAATGGTAGTAAATTTCAGTGTTTGTCCACCCCCATCTTACCCAAGCTTTGGTTTATCATTTTGGATTTTTTTTCCTTACGAAACAACATAGAACATCAAACTTAACTTTCGTTTCCCCTTTATACACTTCAGACTTCTTGACCTGGAATGTACACAGCTCTGCTTTGTATCAAACTAAATCAGTCATGCCAGGACACATCTGATCAAATATAAGAAGATGCAATGGAGGATGACTGGTTAAAGCTGATGCAATGTGATGGAGTATTTCAAGTGAAAACTGAACATAGCTCTCCTAAACTTGCATTTTGGATCATGCTTTTTTAGTAATAATTCTTTTGATCTTTTTGATATATTTCAACAAAAGACTTGCATATAGTATTGCTGGTAGAGGCTATGTATTTATGGATGCTCGGTAAACTATCCAGGTTGCTACCATCAAATATAATCAAGAATTATATTACAATCTAGCTCTCTTGTAGTAATAGCCCTATGGAATGCAGTAGTAAGGTCAGTTGCAGGTTCTCTTGCATAAACTAGAATTAAACAGGACTAAGAACATTTAAACTTACCAAAGAAATAGTATTTCATAACCAATGAAGTAGATATTAGAAAGGTACCCTACCTAAATTGAAACTCTGTAATCATGCCAACTAAATGCTAAAATAATACTATTTCCCTTAAATTGTTTGTTTTCAATTTTAAAAAGAGGAATTGGATTATTTGTGATGCCTTTCTTTGGTTTAAATTTAAACTTTAGTTTATTTCTCAAGTGGAGGTTGAATAGCACAACAGTGCAAGTGCAATAAAAATGTATTCCTACATTTATATCCAGGAATTTGAATTGTAGCTTATAGGTATCCTCTCCAGTCTAAAAATTCTGCTGTTAAAGGCCAAATCAGTTTCTGATGAAAGGGTCAAAGAATTAATTCTGAATGAAAGCATTGACCCAACAAGCACTGTCGATGCCTCACTGACAGTAGAGGAGTTTATCTCTTCCAAATTTGTGTATCTGAATAAATATGTGTTTATTGGGCTAAGATTGGAGGCAGGAAGAATGCAGGTGCCAAGTTCTATAGGAATTTCACTGATCGGATATCTATCCCAAAAACCATCATGGTGTTACAGATCTTATCCACATTTTATTCTGCAGTTGAATTCTTCCCTATATGTCTATTATAGCAAGATAAAATCATGAGAAGTTTTAAGAAACTAGGGAAGCTATTCAAAAGAGTTTTAAATAAACACATGTGATTCTAATATCCTTTCCCTTATTATTTATCACGTTTATATGGTTGCTCATCTCACAATGGGCTGCATACACAATCACTGTACTTAAATGAGAAGTCATTTTAAATGGCAATTAAAAATGGCAATGGCAATGTTCTCATTCTGTGGCTAATGTTTTTAAAGATGCCTATTTAAAAACACTGTTCAATAAAATTCAGGCAAAATCACTACACTTGAATTGAATTTAGATATCACACTTGTCATACAGGCTCTATATCACAGAAAATGGCAACAGCTTATTTATGGCCCCTTGCAATTAAATACTGTATATACATTAATAAAAAGTAAAACAGATATAAAAGGTTGTGCTGAACTAATTCCACTATTTTAAAAACTTAGCAAGCAGGTTAACTGACAGCAACAATTTTCAAGCATATTGTGTTGGATAATATATCACTTGATAAGCTGAAAAGAAGTTTTAAACCATTAGAGCATTACATGAGAAAACAGAAAGTAAATTACAGATAATGTTGGATTTCAGGGAATGAGTGACTTTTCACTCTGAAAAGACTACATGTCTAAAAAGATCATATTATACATTGGTTTGCTTTCCTGCTGAAAAAAAAACCTATCTTTTTTCAATAGGAAAGACAAGTAATGTTTAATATGATTTTTTAAAGATCTATGGTCTTCTTTTCAGGATCAAATGCTTCACAAAGCAGATTCTAAAACTCTAAAAAGCATAATCATCTAAAAACACATGTTCAAAGTATAAAAGCAGTATTTCACAATAACAATATCTCTGGACCATAGACAAAGTATCACAGATCAATTTTTTAAAGATCCTCCTAAAGTCATTAAGAAAGGGCAGAATACATTGCTTAATGAGAAAGAAAATCGAAATATGAACAGTGACCACAGATATTCTTCCTGGTATCACTAAATGTGTAAGTTGAACTGTCATGATGTACATCATTTTATCAGTTCAGACTACAATATGACTGAATAGAATAGAATATGAGGAATTTGTCTCTGTTGCATAAGCCCTCAGTATACATAAAACAAAGTAATATAATAAGATACCAATAGGAGAAGGAAAGATAAGAAGGATAATAGTAATACAGTTCTACTACATGGTTAAAAACCCTTAAGCATAAGACAGTGCTGTGGGAATTAGGTGTTTAGGAGAGAGATGGAAAGGGGGGGGGCGGACTATCTTTGCATCTAGCTGTGTTGGCATGTAATGCCCTATAGCAATATCTTGAGGGGAGGAGTTGAAACAGTACTGCATGCAAATACAAAATCTATTCTTTTTTTCTATTAATAGGTATACTGGATTAAATCCTTGTTAAGCTATGCACCTGATGAAAACAGAGAATGAATGAATGAATGAATGAATGAATGAATGAATGAATGAATGAATACCAACACGATGGCTATTGTTGAATTTTGGATGATCTTCAGTCCCATTCTGATTTGAATGGGACTTAAGCTTTACCCAGGTGTTATTTAAAGCAAGAAACTTTAAATGGGGAGTGAGGTTTTGCTAACTATCTCCCTGACATTCACATAACCAACTTCTTCTTTCTGATAACTGTGTTTACAACATTCCGATTACTGTGTTTACAACATCAAGGGTTCCAGAGATGGAAGGCTTGAAACAGAAACAGCTACTCTACCAGCAGTTCTGGGTAATTGGGGTTCTTCTGAATCATGTAAAGCATTTTTTTAAGGGGCCAGTATAATATTTGGGGCATTCTACATTCTCCTAACCTATTCTAGATCACTTTTGTAAAGTTAGTTTACTCTTGAGAAAGCTAGCATATCTCCTTGGAAGGAGGGTAGAACACAGGCGTGATCATTCAACTATTTTCACTTTTTCATTAGTATTGGAATTTATATTCTGCAAAGGAAGCTTGCACACTTCTTCTCTCATTCTGGCATCAGGGTAAGAACATAGCTGGATGATTTATTTAAAGAGAAAAAATGTCACTCTAACCTAGGTTGTATTCACTTCTCAGCAATGATAATGTTGCTAGAGCCATCATTATTTTCACTAAATAGCATCTAAGCAATTATAATGTCCTTGATGTATTTCCAGATTTGTTTTTGAAATATATATTTTCCCTTTAATTCTAAATCCTAGAGACTATAAATAATTTTGTTCCCAAACTTGCAATATTTCTTTGGATACCTCAGATGCCTCCTCACATCGATAATATCTTGCCAAAGCTAATGAAGTTGCCTTCTTACTGACCATAATTGGGACTGGCAACTCTGTTGCTAAGCAATAAGTCATTAAATGAAATGGCACATAATAGCACTGAATGTATGATATCAATTCATCAGTTCTGGATGAAGTCATTAAGGAAATCACTATAGGTCATTAAATGTGACTTGAAACTTCTTGCCACTTTCCTCATTGATTTTGCGTGTTAGAAGCCAGCTATGAAGGTTAAAACTGGTGATCACATAATTGTTTGGATTCTGGCCACACTTTGAGGACCAGTTATACTGTAAATCTCCTTTTTAGCTGTTGTAACTTTGAATAAGTGAGAACAACTTCTATTTCCTTGACACAGCTTAATTCTTTGTGTCTCCTTCCAAAGAGCCTTTGCCATTTGATTGTCCATTTGCAGAAAGCAAAGACTTCAGAAGATTATTGTCATAAAGGGGAAATAATAGAGTTCTATGTGACCAAACCATAGCAACCTGGTAATAAATTAGCTGAGGTCCAACAAAAATGTTTTTTATTGGAAATGAAAGACAGTGAGAAAAAAGGAAAAGGGAAGTCTTATGGATCTTGCAGAATTTAACTCAGGTAATCCTCTAAGTATGACAACACATATAGGGCCAAGGCAGGTAGAACAAAATAACACTAAGGATTCAAAGAAACAGCTTAGGTACACGGATTAAAAATATTTAATTAGGATTAAAAGATTTAATTTACTTTTAGCTACACATTTCCAAAGATGGCTGTTTTCTTTTGGTTCTCCAACTCTTCTCCAGGTTGGTACGCATTTCTTATCTGAAAGCAGCCAATGTGAGAAGCTGGATCTCTCCTCATGAAGTAATCAAAATCAGAACAAAAACTTTTAATCCGAAGAAAGAGGGAAAGAAAACAAATGAATGAATTCGGATAATTTAGGTTTCAAAACATGGTGAGACTTGTTATGATTTTAAATTCTGAACAAGCTTTGTTCATTGACCTTCCATTGGAAGTATATTTAGCATTCTGCTTCTCAAAATGAATGGGTAAAAAAAACAATCCATACATTTTTTTAAAAGTGTCCTTTGTACAGGTAGTTAGTTAGTCCTTATACATCTGGCTTTGACTGTGATTCTTGAGCCATAATCCTAGTTCAGGGAGTATTAGTTCATAGATTATTGTCTGCTGAATAGACAAATGCATTTAAAAAGCCACTTTTTTGCTATACAGTAGTAGACGTATGTTAAGCTAATCTGCCTGTGTGTTTACTGGCCTGGTTTATGTAAATGATATGCAATCTTATATGCACTTCTTTTTTGAGAAATATGAATAGTGCTCCACTATTCATACCTATGAAAATACTGTATTTCTATAAGAAAGGACACATTTACTATAAATAGAAAGGCATATCTTACATTATCATATTTTTACAATTATGCTGAAATATTCATGAACATCTGGTTAATCACTTCATATAAGCAAGATCATTTATCCACTCATTTATCCCCAAACACAAAGGCCCTCAAATCACTTGCTATTCCAGGATGGGCAGGATATAAACTAAATCTCTACTAAAATAGTTAACTAAACTCTGGTCTATATAACTGATTTAGAATTGTTTAGATATCTTTAGCATTCTGGTAACATGCTTTTATCTCAAGAACTTTAAGCAATGTTCCTGTGTTCTCTAACATAGATAATTAGTCTAAGGGCCATTCTCAGATTATTATCACATATGGTATGCTAATTCCAAAGTTAGAATTACTCAGGGTGAATTACTTTTAAGTTCCTATTTAATTCTGTATCATGCAAAGATATCTTGAGTATTTATGGATCAATCCTCTGATAATTTATGAAGGAATACTCAACAGACTTAAAAGCACTGTCTATGGAGCTTCTCAGTCATCCAGGTCATGTTTGTCCCAAAGGTGCTTTTTCAAGAGACAACTGAACTTTCTGGTTTTCTTTGAGGACATTTCACTTCTCATCCAAGAAGCNTCTTCAGCTCTGACTGGATGGTGGGGGATGAAAAGATTTATATTCCTTGCATACAGTTGACCATTCGCATTCTTTTATAGAGTTACTGAGGCCACCAGAAGATTTATCTGTGTCCTCAGAGTCACCTGAGTAGTGCAAATGGGTGTGGAACCTTCTTGGACCTGCTGAAAGAACTGTGTTGTAGATAGGAGATAGATGTTGTTATCTTTTGTGGAGAAAGGACTGTTCAGTTTTGACATAGATGGCCCCTTTGATCCCTCCTTAAAACCAGAGGTCCTCTCTGTCCAAACTGTGGATTTTCCTGTCTTCAAAAGTTTGCCCTTTGTCTTTTAAATGTAGATGGACTGCTGAATCTTGTCCTGATGGGTTTGTTTTCCTATGTTGTGCCATACATTTATGAAGTGGTTGTTTTATTTGCCCAATGTACACACCTGCATGTTTCACTGCATTGTACCATTCAAGAAAAGATTTTGGACAGAGAGAACAGCTGATTGAAAGAAGTCAAAGAGGCCATCTATGTAAAAACTTGAACAGCCCTATCTCAACGGGGGGTGGGGGAGATACAACCCCACCTATCTCCTATCTACAACAAAGTCCTTTCAGCAGTTCCAAGAAGGCTCCACATCCATTTTCACTACTTGGGTGACCCAGAGGACACAGTTAAAGCTCCAAGTGGCCTCAATGACTCCCTGAAAGAATACAAATGACCAGCTGTCTACAAGGAATATATATCCTTCTATTCCTCACCATGCAGTCGATGTGAAGAAGCTTCTTGGATGAGAAGTGAAGCGTCTTCAAAGAAAATGAGAAAGTCCCATTGCCTCTTGAAAAAGCACCTTTGGGATTTAGAAGTACTGTTTGTCCCAAGTTACCAGGCAGTACCTTATCTGGAAAATGACAACAATTAGGATCTGTCTGGGAACTCAATTGTCAGCAAGGAAGTCTGTCTAATTCTGTTCTGTTACATCTCTTTTTCCCTACAGTGAAAATAATCAGGCAGTGAAAACTAGCATATGGGAAGAATAACTGTGTCACCATTTTTTCTTTAACACATACAAACATGAGAAACACTGGCATCCTATTTATAGCTATTATTTATTGTGGCAATACCATTTGCATTTATCTGTGGCTTAATACTGAATTCTTTTCTGGTTTAATACACTGTTTAAGAGGAACATAAGGATCAATATATTTTGGCAGAGAACTGCTCTTTTCCATTTTAAATGATGATTTTAAAATTATAGAGTTTTCTCTTGCAGAAGTGAAACTCAGCCTCTTGCCACTAAGCCAGAACAAAGATTTCTCTCTTGCAAAAAAAATGCACAAAACATTGGTTTGTGAAAATAAATTATAACTTCAAAGTCTGAGGGGTAATTTTAAAAAGTCTACATTTAAAAATAAGAGCTTTTCGGTACCTTGATGATTCAACTAAATTTCAGTCAATGAGCTATTATTTATTCATTGCTTAAATTCTCAATTAATGCAGATGCTACTTCTCAATTATGAAGTGAGGCTGAAAACAGTTTCTGAAGACATTTGCTAGGCATGTACTGAGGCTTCTTCTGGCACGTAGTGACACAAAACAAATGAACATAAAGATGGCCACTTTGTTTCTGTCTTCAGAAGCAGATAGGTATAGCTTCAGAAGGCTTTTCAAAAGGATGCTTCACTCAAAGTTTTACAAAATTGAACCATTCCCTTTGAAGCTTTTAGAAAAGTACCCAACCTTGAGCTGATTAAATGAGAGGAAAAATGTGCTTGTTTTCTCTCTTCCTCCAAGCCTTGCCAACAGTTATGAAAAAATAACAACTCTCCTAGTCTTTTAAATGACAAAATGGGAGTCAGTTGGGCATGACGACTAGATTGTCACCAGTGATGGGATTCAATTTTTTTTTAC
>AZIM01001803.1:90810-104123 GCA_000516915.1 Ophiophagus hannah | reverse complement strand
CTCCGGCAGGGGCGGCCCCGCGAGGCTCGGGAAGTCGCCGACCAGGCGCTCCGAAAGGGTAAGGGCACAGGAGAGGCCCGGCGTCAAGTTCCTTATTGTTAAACCCCCCCCCCGCACACACATACACGCACGCGCAAGCCCGGTTGTCTAAACGCGTTGCGAGTCAGGTCGTGTGGCTGTGAAGGGGGTCTCCGATCCCGGGTTAGTGGATCGCGAAAGAGCCCGAGGAGGGTTACTTGGAGTCGAAGGGATCCGGGAGACGAGGCGGATCAATCAATCAGAATAGAGCTGGAAGGGACCCTGGAGGTCTTCTAGTCCAGCCCCCTGCTCAAGCAGGATCGGATGCTTCGTGCCTGCGGTGACCCCGGGACGTTGGGGATCCCCCCCCCCCGGGNCCCCGGGGCGTTGGGGATCCCCCCCCCCCGGCTTGTTCGGGGCCGCTCCAAGTTCAAATATAGATTCGCGGGATTTATGTTGTGTAACAATGAAATGCCGACTTTGCTGCTGCTGCTGCTTTTTTTTTTTTTTTGCACCGGAAAGTCCAAGCTAGTTTTTCAGTGAAAATATCTACAAGTAAATCCAATTTAAATCCATTCCAGGAGTCTCGGATACCAGCCCAGGTAGTCCTCGACTTACAACAGTTCACTTGAGTGACCATTCAAAGTTACAAAGTTCTGAAAGAAGTGCCTTACGACCATTTTTTTCACACTTACGACTGTTAACAGTGTCTCCATGCGGTTGTGTGGTTTATATTCGGATGCCTGATGACCAGTTTGTATTTGTGATGGTCATGCAATCCTTTTCTGTGATCTTTTCACAAGTGAAGTCAGTTGGGAAGCCCAGATTCACTGAACAACCACATCTGAATTTCACATCTGCAGTGATTTACTTAACAAACGTGGCAAGAAAAGTCGTAAAGTGGGGCAAAACGCACTTAACAAATTTCTGACTTAGCTACAGAAAGTCCGGGCTCAGTTGTGGTCGTAAGTTGAGGGCCACCAGTATTTTGGCTGGCTACTGTAAGAAATAGAGATTTTAGACAGGAAACAAACCATATTTTTCTT
Source organism: Ophiophagus hannah (assembly GCA_000516915.1). Lineage (NCBI taxonomy): Eukaryota > Metazoa > Chordata > Lepidosauria > Squamata > Elapidae > Ophiophagus > Ophiophagus hannah. Next base: position 103,059 of record AZIM01001803.1, on the reverse strand, counting down.
AATGTGTATGTAAAGATAAAAAGGCTAATCTGAAAGTAATTTACGGTGAGATGTGAAAGGGTAGTCATCCTAAAATGGTTTGCCGTATTAGCAATATCGCAACAAAGTTATTTGTTTTATACTTGGCTGTATACAATTCAGAAGATACAAAAATTGACACACTATTTTCCTTACAGGGATAGATGGGCACCAAAGTTTACTTAGATGCATTCTTCAGGATGTTCATTGTTAATGTAGCAACTAAGAGACAGGTTACATTGTGCTGTAATTGTCCAGAGACAGCCATATTTCAAAAGTCATTCAGAATTTATGCACTGTAACAAAGAAATCTTTGGACAATCTAATATGCTTTAGGAAATACCTTGAAAATGTTTTCCTATACCTGTTTGGAGGATTATGAATCACTTGTGACCTAGTAATTTTAGGGAAAGGAAGATTATATGCTGCCTCCCTCAAGTGTTAATTCACCTGCTGGTGCCGATTACATAAGGAAATGTGGGTGTGGAAAGGGAAATATTGTATAATATTGGTGATACCATAGATAGGCAGATAGGGCTTTCGTAATACATTGCTGGGAAAAGATTTGCATATACCAAGGTCAAGAGATTAGTATAATTCGGTTAGCACCTTAGAGCATTCTTAAATAGTAAGTACTTAGAGTGCAATGTGAAAAATTGTTTTTCTGATCATTTCTCATACTAGAGATTTAAGTGCACACATGTGTAGAACATTTATGAACATTGTTCAGTTTTTATTTTGTACTTAAGATTCTGTAAACTTCATATTATAATTTTCTAAAATTAAAAACGTGCAGGAAAAGAAACAATCAGGTTAGCATAGTTTCAACTATTTGAAACCAAATTTCTTATTGAGGAAGGATCTTTTTTAAACTTGATCATTTTGTCAAGGAATTCAGTTAATATATATATGAATTGCAAAGCATTAAAAACATTCAATTCACGGCTTATAAAGGATGATTTTGAGTGTCTGAGATACGGTTATTAGATAATGCGAAATAACTGCAGTAAAAGTCTGCAGTCTGACTTAATATGCATGGAGCAGAGTAACAGTAATCTAATGCAAAAGCATACTATAAGTTATTTTTGTAAAAGTGTAATACAGTAGAATATAATGCTTTTAAAATGCGCCTTGTTTACATAATCTAGCACTGGACTTTATTAACAGAAGTTGGAAATACCAGGTCTTAAGAGGTTATTTATAAAGGACTTCAGCTCTACTCTAAATGCTTTTTATTATTGTGCATTAACACAATAAGATTCCAAGTGCGAGTAATAAAGCCTTATGACAGTTTTAAAAATTGCTCCAAGTTATTGACTAAAGTTGTGTCATCAAGACAGCAATTATATAATTTCGGTGTGCTGCCTTTGCATTGCTTTCTTCATACAGAGTCATTGAGTGCAGGTTTTGATGTAACCTTATCAGAAGAATGTTTGAATATTAACGAAATTTCATTTTCCCCTCACCATTACTCACACATTAGAAAAGAAAGACAAAAATATTTAATCTAGTAATGTTGATTATGCCTAGGTTCAGTTTGGAGAAATGAACAAAATAGTTCTTTTTAAAAAAATTTGTAAATATATTTAAGTTGCTATTTAAAAAAAAACCTTGTGCTTCTTACAATAAGCACTTGAGGGTTCTTTTAAAATTATGTGCTTTTGTTTCTTTACAATGTCACAACTTCCCATGACATACAATTATAGCATGATTCTTTAGCATAACTTACATCCCTGCCATAGCAAATAGCCTTTAAAATGAAGATTAGTAAACTTTTATTCAAAAGTTGCATTGATTTTGGCTGTTCTTTTTTCGTATTTGTAAGCAAATGTTTTATGGAACTATTAGTTACAAAATGTACTGCTGAAAAAAAGACAGGAAGCATTGAATTATGCCCTCTTTGCTTTTTAGACCATTAAGAAATATATTCACATATGATCTTATGTAAATTACGATCTACTTCTTCAAACTTAAAGGCATTTCCTGCATAATTATCTTACCATCTGAATATCTGTTCTCTAGGTTTATTACTTTTTTTCTTATTTTCCTCACAGGTGCAAGATCAATCAAATATTGATCCAATGGGTGTGATAGGGATTGTTACCAAGCCTGACATCATGGGCTGAGAGAGAGCGATTGGCCTAAAGTCACTCAGCCGGCTTTCAAGCCTAAGGCTGGGACTAGAACTCACTATCTCCTGGTTTCTAACTGGGTGCCTGAACCACTAGATCAAACTAGCTATGTTTATATTACATACGCTGTTTAAATTATAGAGTTTTACAATTGGATTCAATAAACTATGTTCTAAATATGTGTGTATTTTTTTTAGATCCCAGTGATTTAATGTTAAGAATTTACAGAGCTGAATCTTACGCTAGTCTTCAAGAATTTAAATCTGCACTAGATGAACTGAATGCTGTTACTGCTAAAATGCCAAATTGGCCTGAGGTAAGTATAAACCCAAAATGAAGTTACTTACTTAGCATAGGTTTTTGTATTTTTCCATAATGTATCTAAGAGGCCAACATTAAGAAATAATAAATTATGCCCTGCTTTTGTTTTGTTTGGGATTTTTAAAATTGTTTTTTAAAGTAAGTATAATGTATTTAAATCAACTTTTTTTAACCTGTAGTCTCTCATGGAAATTACCTCAAATTCTTCATCAATGGCTCCAGGGTTTTTGTTTGTTTAATATACAGGTCCCTGCAGCCTGAAAAAGTTTAAAACCCATGTTCTTGGCAACATTTTCTGGATTCTACGGAATTGTCCATTTTCAAAAATTGTTGGAAAATAATGGCTATGTTGGATTGTTTTGCTGTAGCTGCTGGCAATGGAGTAAAGCTCAACAATTTTAGGAATTATTTTTAATAGAATAAAACAAATTTAAGAAGCTCCATTTCCAGCATATTTTTTAAAATATCACTAAACCTGATATTCAAACAAAATATACCAAATTAGATTTATACATAGTAAATATTGTAAGGATACTGTAAGTTTCTTATTGGAACCCACTTATTTCTGCAGAAAAATGGCTAATTAAGCCCTGGGAGTGTGCTATAACATCCAGAATAACTTTGCATTTCAAATGTAAATCTGATGCAGAATTCAAGTTGGAAACCATTTTGGTATTATAACTCTATCTACAGCTTGTATCACATCTCAAATTTTGATTTCTCTAACTCTAAAGTTTTCAATTACTTGGATAGGAAGCACTGTAAAACTTAATCTCATTTTTAAATTTATCTGCATTAATTATTGCTGTTGATATTTATATTACTTGGATTCTTACAGTGATTTGTAATTTTTAAAACAATATAGTGTAATCTGTTGTTAAAAACCAATTAAATATTTAAAATTTAATACTATTCTTATATATTCACTCTTTATCCACTTTATGCTTTATTTTTCCTTACCTTTTCTTAAATGCTTAATAAAATAAAGCAGATGTAATTATATATTTTAAAATTGGACCAAAATATTTCCTCTCTATGTAATGTAGTATATTATTGTTTTCCATTAGCTTCATGTCTGTATGTTTATTTTAGTTCTAGTTTTAGCATCAGGGAATCTAGCAGTGTTTTTAAAAACAAACTTAAACCTAGGAACAGGAAGTATTAGCAGCTTCAGAAAAAAACACACTTAGGATTAGGTTTGTATAGTATATTCAATCACAATAAATGTGTCTTATATTAATACATAAAATCGTCTTGCAGGTATATTTCAGAAGAGCAACAATACTTAATAATGCTGGTTCTGTAGAAGATGCCTTAAAGGTCTTTCTTCATTGCCTATCTCTTGATGAAGGATTTGTTTTAGCTAAAGTAGAAGCAAAAAAGGTACTTACACATTCTTATAAATAGCTTTTCTGGTCAGACTTCTTTTTGTTTAGAAATTAGGTTGGAAAGGTGGCAGATCATGATTGAAAATAATAATAAAACAGATTTTCATGCTGTTGAGATGGGAAGTGATTTTAGGGGAAGTTTTTTGTAATTTTGGTATTTAGGCTACCAAAAACCATTTATGCCATCAAAACCCTCTGACAAAATCTTAAGAATTATATTCTCTGTATCACACAATAGACTCTAAGACAGTGATGGCAAAATTTTTGGGCACCGAGTAGGCAATTTCCCCTAAAACATGCACGTGCATGTTTGTGCGCACATACCGAAAATGCAAGGTGTGCCACGCCCCTGCATGCGTCCCCTGCTGCCTCCCCCCCCCCAGCGCATGCCTGGCAGAGACCCGAAGACCAGCTGGCTGGCAGGAGGCACGCGTGCATGTGTGGTGGAGATGAGCTGGAGCAATGGCACGCGTGCCCACAGGGCTCTGTGTGCCACCTGTGGCACGCATGCCATAGCTTCGCCACCACTGCTCTAGGAGGTACCTGAGGACCATACAATCCTGTTATGCAACTACTGCTTTTATTTTAATTAATGTTATAGATAACTAATATTCAAACAAAATGTCATCATAAAATTCTATCTATAAAACTGTGCATGGAATAACATTACACAATGGAGTAACATTAGGATAAATAATTGTTGGTTACTCTGAGACTTCTTTCAGATTGTTGAAGAATGATGAACTATTTAATGTCTAAATATTGGGACAATCTTGAAGAAATCTATTTGTATTACATATGAAATGTAATCATTATGTTTTATTCCTTAATGTCAATTTTATAGATATTGCATAATTTGCTGTCCGCAGAAAACATTAGTGAAACATTGAAAGAATCTGCTTTAAATACGTCATATGTTCGAAGTAAACAACTTAAATACAGCTCTGCATTTGAAATGGAAGAGTCTTATGATTGTTTACAGCTCACCCCAGTGTCAGTAAGTAAATACTCATGCAAAATAATTATGAAGGTCACTGGTTTTAGATTTGTGTTCCATATATCTGTTTGTGTCTTAAAAATGTTTAATGCTGATTAACTATATTCAACATGTCATTGAAATGGTCAGTACATATGTTCAAGAAATAAAGATACAATACTGAAAACTGAATCTGCTGGTGGATTAGTTACTATTTCGTTATCAAAAATGTAGCGAATAGGTTTTGTTTCTTCATCTTTTCTTATAGGTCTTAGAAGAGCCACAAGTTATACTAGACGTTGTTGGAGGAAATTTGCAACGTGCTCAGTCTGCAAATTCTCTTGATTCAGTAGAAAAAGATGCCAAAGACGATGTATTAAAAAGAGTATCTTCTGAACCATTGCTTTCTGGCCAAGAGAAAGGTACTTATTTTGAAAGGAAGTTGCTTTTTCCGAACAAAATGCTACTATTTGTGAAGATGGAAACAAGAAAATAAATATTTGGTCACATGTATTGTTTTACGAGTTATGCACTATTTCATGTTTTAATTTGTTTAGAAACTCCAAAAGGGAATGCTACCTTTTCAATCACTTGTGGAATAGTTCCAGAAAATTTGGTTGATGTAACAGACTTTGAATGCTCATTGTGTTTGAGGTAATACAGTCTGATTTCAACATTTATGATCTTTTTATCATAATATATAGTAGGAAGCTTTAATATTAAACTCAGTGCACAGAACTACTAAAATCATTTCTTTATAAAAATGCTCTATGATTTGTTCAAAATCCCTTAATAAGACTGCAAAATAAGGTGAGGTTTCAGGCTATTTAAATTCTAACCACATTTTATTGGCCAAATTTTGTTTAAAATGTATGCTTAGCAATTAGCTTATTGTAGGTCTGGGTGGGCTCAGATAATTTTTACTAGTATTTAGGAGTCCCCAGAATGACATAAATAATAATAGCATAATATCCACCTATTTTTGGCTTGAAATGAAAGAAAATTGGCTTAATACATGTATAAAAGTTTCTAAAATTTATAAAAGTTTTCCTGTTTTTAGTTTTCTTTGCTGGAAAGCCAGTTTGGGATAGCGGTTAAGGCATCAGGCTAGAAATTGAACAATGGCAAATCACTTCTGAATTCTTAACAAGAAAACTGGAAAGACTTGTACAGTCAGTCTCCAGGAATCAGCACTGATTTAAATGAATCAGCACTGATTTAAAAGCACAAATATAGTAAAATAAAATAAAATTGCTAGTTAAAACATTCCCTGTCTATAACTGACTTTAATAAATACAGGTAGTCCTCGACTTGGAACAGTTTGTTTAGTGACTGTTCAAAGTTNNAATGGCACTGAAAAAAGTGTCTTATGACCAGTTTTCACACTTACGACTATTGCAGCATCTCCATGGTCACATGATCAAAATTCAGATGCTTGGCAACGGACTCAAATTTATGTTGGTTGCAATGTCCCTGGTTAATGTGGTCACCTTTTGTGATCTGAGAACAAAGTCAGTGAAGAATCCAGATTCACTTAACAACCATGTGACTAACTTAACAACTACAATGTTTCCCTTAACAACTGTGGCAATTAAGATCGTAAAGTGGAGCAAAATTCACTTAACAAATGTCTTGCTTAACAACAGGAATTTTAGGCTCGATTGTGGTCATAAGTCAAGAACTATTTTTAGTAACAGTTTTTGTGTGCATCCTTCAAGTTGCTTTTTTCTGATTCATTTGTATTTACATCTTAATGATAATTCACTAAAATTTGCAACATTTTTTCAGGCTTTTCCTTCATCCTGTGACAACACCCTGTGGCCATACATTCTGCAAGAAATGTTTACAACGCTGTTTGGACCATGCGCCAGAGTGTCCCCTCTGTAAAGAAAACTTAAAAGAGGTAATGCTTTTTATGAACATTTATAAGACGCATCTTTCATAAAGCAAAGTTTGAATCAAAAGCTGAAAAGGGCTGGTGGAATTGCAATAACCATTTATTCTGTGAATAGAAATGGCATTTGCAACATCTTCCACTTAAAAATGTAAGAAAGACTGTAGATTAATATAAAAAAGGTCTTATTCCTGATAAGTTTTATCAAGAATCTCCTAGCATGTTAAGATTCTCCAAAATCAATTTTAGCGTAAAAAAATTATTACATTTATTATTTTAAATATATAAAAATGAGTAATTGCATGCTAAAATATCATTGCTTTTTAGTTATGAACTTTTTCATAAAATTGGGAAATTAATAGCAAGAGTTAACAGTTTCTCAACATGGGGAGATTTCCTTAAAAGAGATTATATTCTATTTCCAGATAATGCCAGTGTTGTTAATCCAGGCCTTGCTTGAGTACTGTGTATTACTATGCAGTGCTGTATGTATAGTGGAAGCCTTGGAACATAGAAGTGCAAGGAGCCTAACCAGACCTCCAAGCATTAAAAGAGTAGTAGTCAGCTGCTGAACTTGGATTTTGGCAAGTGAAAGAGCAGACACTACGATTGCTACTTTTGTGAATTTCTAAAAATAAGGCGAGGAAGTGTTGGACCATGAGTTTCTTGTTTGCAAGCCATGTTGGTTGAAAGGACACTTATGCTTAGGAGGTACCCACACCAACAGTGAAAATTCATTCACTCATTTAGCATGATATATTTCTCTGAACGTATAAAAGGGCAGGAGATGAAGTTCAGTGTGGTCAGCTGTTTTCTGCTTAATTCTTTGAAACTGAATTAGAGTTTTTTATTGGTCAAGTGTGATTGGACACACAAGGAATACTCAGTGATGGTCAACATAAATCATAAGATACAACAACAAAGTGATAGTCATAAGATGCTAAAAGGAATAGGTAATAGAAAAGATATAATAGGAAAGATAGGAAAAATAAGAAATGATATGAAAAACCTGCAGTTTTTAAGAAATAGTATCATAACAATTTATTTTTCGTTTAGTTTTTGGCACGTAGGGAATACAGCACTACACAGTTGCTAGAAGAACTAATATTGAAGTATTTGCCTACTGAATTATCGGAGAGAAAAAGAATTAATGACGAAGAAATAGCTGAACTCTCAAGGTATGTGTGTTTGTATATGCATATGCTTTTGTGTGCAATGTAGCTTGTTAACAGACATTTAGAACAAAGAATAAACTGTCTTGGTCGGTAATCATACAGAATAATATGTACATTTTTACTACAAAACTAAACTGAAAAAAATTTAGTAAAGAAACATCCATTTATGCAGTTAAGTGGAATAAGATTTTTAACATTCCTTGTTAGTATTATGTTAACCAAGACTTAAGTAACTGAAAGAGTTTGTGATTATGTAAGAATTAATATGCAGGAGACTGGAGAAAATATTACATATTTAATATAAGGAAAAATAGTGCTATTTATAATTTTACAAGTTGAATGATAGTCCATTCGAAGCCACAATTCGACACAGAATGCTTTGGACTAGTGGTCCATTCACTTTGAAGAGAATGCACAAGGATATAAGGTAATGTTTGGGAAAAGGATATTGGCGAGGAATGAGATCTCTTGAGGTAAATCTTCCTACATGGGTAGAATTCTAATTTTAACATTTTATTTTCTGCATTCTGTTTTAAGCTTGACCAGGAATGTTCCTATCTTTGTTTGCACTTTGGCCTACCCAACTGTGCCTTGCCCCCTCCATGTGTTTGAACCAAGATATAGACTGATGATTCGAAGAAGTATAGAAACTGGAACAAAACAATTTGGGATGTGTGTACATGACCCCCAAAATGGGTAGGTTTATATTCACAATCACACAACCAAAAGGTATAAAATATTTTTAAGCTGACCATTGACAACACTATCACTTTCTTGTAGATTTGCAGATTATGGCTGCATGTTGTATATTAGAAATCTTGACTATCTGCCAGATGGGCGATCTGTTGTCGATACAATTGGATTAAAGAGATTCCGAGTTATTCAAAGAGGGATGAAGGATGGTTATTGCACTGCAGACATTGAGGATTTAGAAGACATAAAGGTACATAAAACATCTATTTTGCCTCTACAAGAAGACACCTTGACTGTTGTAGCCCTAGTCCAATGTGCAGTGTTCCCTTAATTTGATAGGAGGAAGGGAGCAATTCTTTCAGTGAATGACAGTATATAGAATTCCATTTAGATCCTACCATTAGTAAGGTACTGATTTAATTCGTTGTTTATAGAGGACAGAGGTTCTTAAATGTTTCACAACCATGGATCCCTTTATAGATTTGTGAGAGGTACAGACATCTCAGAAATATGTATTCAAATAAATATAAAATGCATACATATAGCTCATATTGCAAAAGAAACCAATTATGCTCAAATACAGTTATCAAAATATTAATAAATATGTCATATAGTAATTATGTGCTTGTTGATTAAACCAATAACAAGGTAGTGTCCTTTTTTAGGATATAATAATTTTGATGGTGAGATTTATTGAACATTTTTGGAATCTAAAGGCCACCCGTTATTTTGTTGCCTACATCTGTTTTTGAATTAAAAGCTACATTTCAGCTAAAGAAAATTGAGGAAACCAGCTTACTGAAAACCATGAAAGTGAATAGCATTGTCCTGGAGCAGATCATCTTATCCTGTCCCAGGGCCTGCTGAAAGAACCATGTTTTTACAGCAGAGTTGCAGCCATATGGAGCCCAGGGGGAACACTTCCATAGGGTAGGTGCAGCTGCAGAGAAGACAGGTCTCCTCAATGTCACTGGATGACCATGTTTTTACACCTGGTATCAATTGTTTTAATTGTTTTGGTTTTTATGTTTTATGATGTACACCGCCCAGAATCCCTCATTGACATGAATGGCTATGGAGTTCAAATACAGCTCACAAATACAGTACGACAACCTCTACTTAGTCTTATAGTATACACAATGAAAGCAGAAAGGTAGATAAGTAGCTAAACAAGCAAAAAGGACCAATCACACCAGAAAACCCACCACTCGCCAGGCAGCTCACAAAGCTGAGCTGTGACATGGACAAACATGGGAACTTCCCAACTAACACATAAGTTAACATTTTGACCAAGTAGCTTATGAGTGATCTTTTAAGAGTAGTCTAGTGCAGCAGTCCCCACACTTTTTGGCATGAGAGGGGAAGGTTTCAGTTTTGCTTGCTCACTCACCTCCCAACTGTGTGGCCTGGTTCCTAATAGTATCGATTTGTGGCCCAGGGATTGGGGACCTCTATTGCACATTGCAATAGTCCAAGCTGGTGACTCAGTCATGAATAACTTGTGTGAAAGGCCTTACAATCCAGGGTTCTTTTCATTAAAAAATAATAATAAAGAGAATGAGCATGCTGCAAACTAAAGCAGCAGCCTCAGATGCTCTTATTTCTCAAAGTGCTGCTTCATTTTTGTTGGGACCAAGTAGATTATTTGGATGTTGCTTAAGAAATCATGGAAATAGATTCTATAGGGAATTGTAAGATCCTTTTCGGCTACAACAAGCAGATCTTTTCCCAATTTGAAACTGTTACAGGTAGTCCTCAACTCATGACTACTGTTGAGCCCAATATTTCTTTTGCTAAGCTAAGTGAGTTGTTAGGTGAGTTTTGTTCCATTTTACAACCTATCTTGCAACAGTTGTTAAGAGGATCACTGTAGTTGTTAAGTTAGTAACAGTTGTTAAGTGAATCTGACTACCCATTGACTTTGCTTGTCAGGTCACAAAAGGTGATCACATGACTCCAGGACCCTGCAACTGTCATAAATATACGCCAGTTGCCAAGCATCTTAATTTTGATCATGTGACCCTGTGCTTCAACAGTTGTAAGTGAAAAATGGTCATAAGCCACTTCTTTCAGTGCTATTGTATCTTTGGTCGTTAAATGTTAAGTTAAGGACTATCTGTATTGTTAATTTTAGTAACACAACTTAATGTAGACTATAGAAACACACACATGATCAATCCTTGAGTTATGGCAGTTGGAACTGAAATTTCTATCGCTAAGAAATGTCATAAATAGTAATATCACATGATCACACTTTTTATGACAATTTCAACAATCCTGGTTGCCATCATTGAACCAGGACCACAAGGACGTCACATGATTGTGACTGCTTCTTCATAGACTGCTTGTGGGAAGCCAACAGAGAACATTGAAAATCAGAGTCATGTGAAACCAGTTCACTGCAACGTTATGAGTTGGGTGCCAAGTGCTGTGATCTTGGTTGCAGGGATGCTGGGAGAGCCAGAATTTTGAGGACAAGTCAAAAGGATCATTTGTTTAGCACCATGATAGCTAAATGAATGGCTAGGACTTAACCTTTTCCAATGACATAGTATTTTGAAATTCACTAACTATTTAACTTGAAAAAAAAGTCTGAGGTTATATTAAATAAAGGATAAAACTTTATGTTGATGAGAAAAAGTTTCAACTTGAATACCACTTTTTTCACTTTAGAAATATATTCACCGGATTATTGTGTAGATAGGGGATACCCAGGCTTTGTTTTTTGAATATTATTCAAAAGCAAATTTGTTAAGATTCATCTTAATTTTAGACACTATTCCTCATTTGTTAGTAGGGAGTCAAGTAACTAGTTCAATTTGAAGAACAATCTTCTAGCTGAACTAAATTATTAGCTGTAATTATTACTATTACATAAAATAGACATTCTGACTGATCTATTTATAGATATAAAAAAGAGTCATTTTGATATGTTCTTCCACCCAAATCTTTCAGTTCCTACTTTTAATGGAAGTTAGATTCCTCTCTATTCTGTACAACTTACCTCAGGAATCCATCTGAGAGAGGTATTTTGATGGTTCTTTTTTTTCCAGTCATCACTACTCTTAAAAAATAAAAATAATGGCCAGTTGAACTGGTTAATGCTTTGCCATGAAATTTATTCACCTGCCTGTAAAAAAAGCTAGATGTATGCAGAAATGGTAGATGGTGCTTTCACTCAGAGCTTCTTTGTTGACAAGACATCCCTTTTTTATGGCATTTTTATGCCTTCCCATTTATTTCCTTATACGTTGCAAGCTTTCACATGTTTTCATAATATAATCCCAGTGCAGAGGAGACACTGAATCTCAACTGTGCCACTGAATTTAAAGTCTTATCAAACTGACACCTGGATAAAGAGTTAGCCATAGCCCAGTAATGGCTAACTGTGCTAAGTGAATTTGGGAAAAACATTCAGAACCCAGTTGAGAAAGTAGTAGTTGGAAAATACTGCTTAAGCCAGTAGCTCATTCTCAGTTCTCAAAGCTTTGAATGATTGACCACACCAACTTGCTTTGGGATCCTACTTGCTGGAATTTTGAAGTGAGCTTCCTGGGGAGTGGGGTGGGAGTGGCTATTCCCAGGGTGATTGGTTATGGTGGGAGGCGTATAGGCCGAGGGTCATATCATGTTTTGGGAGCGCGCCCCCACT
>AZIM01001803.1:71249-81821 GCA_000516915.1 Ophiophagus hannah | reverse complement strand
ACAGCTTCTATCCCAGGGCAGTAGCTCTGTGGAATTCTACTGTATAGTGCAGTGTTGGTGTGGTGTCGGGGGTTTTCGGTTCAATGTGTGGAAGGTGAAGGATGTTTGTGTTCATTTTCATGGTCATGATGTAAACTGAAGATGGTGTTTGATTTTGTTGTACAAGGTGCAATGACAATAACTAAACTAAACTAAATTGGTTCAAAGTGTTCAATAATAAACCTTACCAGTAGGCATTCTCAGGGATGACCATATGTCCTGGGCACCCCAATCAGCTGAGAGAGGAGGACAATTGACAACTGGATAAGCAGTGTTTCCGGACAACACGGGTCCCAAGCCATTGCTTCTCCCAGCCACTGCAACAAACACTGTGGGAATCCCATCCCCTGTTAACACAAACAAAAACGTATCAATGTGATACAAACATGCTCACCTAAAAAGATACTATATTAATTTTCTTTTTTTAAAACAGGAATTATTTTGAGATTGCCACTGAACTTAAACAATAGTTCACTAAAATAGACAATTTAGACAAATTTGAGTTAGGTACCTTCATATTCAGCTTTGATCCTCAGTGTTTCATCTGGTCCTTTGTGAGCAGAGGTCACTCGTAATTCACAAGACACACCATAATTGCCACACGCCTTTTTAATTTTTTCACAGTGACCAAGGTCAGAAGTGGAACCCATGAGGACAACTACTCTGCCTTGTGTAGTTTGTGGTTTCAATAACAGCTAATAGAAAAGAAGATCAAAAGACAATTTAAAAGTAAGGAAAATGATGATATGGATTATCCCTATCCGTATCTCATAGATGGTGTCAGTACCTCCACTCTTTCAGCCACCCATTCAAAGTTTCTTTTCACCATTTGCAGTGCTTCAGGTGTCACTTCTTTGAGGTCACGGTAAGACTAAAAGCAAACACAAAAGAACAAAAGATTACATATAAAATGCAAACTATTCACCTACCTCATACCTATGTAAACCACCAATACCACAATTAATTGACAAGTCCACACACATATTTATAATCTGGTTTTCACCCAAGATTATAAATGTAAAGATGTAAAGATCAAAATGTGAGTTAAAAGTTGTTGGTGTCTTCCCAATTCTTTTTTGAAGCTTCCAAAGATTTACCTATGACTCAGAGGCAAGGCCATACGCTTATCTAGATCTTCTATATCGTCAGATATACTTCACTATGCGGTAAGTAACATTTAACACATAATATTAATATGTGTTTACATCAAATAATAGCCCCAGACTCCACAGCATATCTGAAGGATGCTTTTCATAGCTCATTATGAGGTAAACAATATTTTGGAATATGAATTTTGCATTTACCCATTTCTTCTTATAGTTAGAATTTATCAGTATTAATAGCTATTATCCAAAAATGTGCACTATCATTGCCAAAACTATTATTAATTAGAAAAGTCTAAGTTAACATGATACACACACACTGTGTGTGTGTGTGTGTGTGTGTGTGTGTGTGTATTTCACTATTTTAATTGAAATGTAATTAGAGATTTTATTTTCAGATACTTGAAATGTCTAAAAGAAAACAAATAAATCAGCAGGAAAGATAACTAATATTTTTCCAATTTTAACTGTAGAATTTGGCTTTCCTCCATTTTCTTTCCCATCTTCTCTTTGATGTGAAGAAACAAACACAGAAGGAGAACAGAAGGAGGTTTCACACAGCACAGAGATATACACCTTGGAAAATTGTAATATTGGCTTATTTTCAGAATTTGCACTGAAAACAGAATTACCTGTTTGTCCTTTTGTTGTTTTCTATCTCCAGATGGCCACAGCCTCCAAGAATCATTATCAATTACATCAGCAAGGACAATTTCTTTTGTGGCTACATTAACACCAAACTCAACCTAAAAAATGGAAACACGACACAAGAAAGGAAAGATTAGCTGAATTCAATCATTTCTCCCTTACTTTAAAAGCCAAGATCTAGAATATAAATGTACGTGCCTTCAAATCCACCAGCGTACAATTCTGGGGTTGCCATGCTTTTTCAAGAATTTCAAAAATGGCTCGGGTGGACTGTGCCATGATATCTACTTCTGTTTGTCCGATTTCAAGGCCGGCAAGCTTCAACTTAACTTCAATGAGTTGCTCTTCAGACCACTGTGGATCATTCGCTGCATCATCCTATGATGAAAAGTGAGACTTTGTTGGAATAATTTATATCCTCATTAGCAATAAAGTTCAATTTCTCCATTCTGCACAGAAGCAAGCAACAGTTTTCACTGTACATTTAGTTGAGGGTGGTCCTGTAAGAGATTGTTTTGGGTGGGCGGGCCTTTCTTTTTTCTTTTTTTCTTTTTAATTTTAAAAAAGTACTTTATTAATGTTCAAGATATTAAAAAGTTTACAAAAAGCAAAGTGTTAAAAAGCTTTACAAAAGTTTCTGTAATAGAAATTATATTGACATCTTTCAATATCATTTTCTTGGCGGTACACTAAGTACCATATGTACACTTAGAATTTAACAGTTTCCCCCCATATTAACTATATTAATTCAGAGTTCTTAATTAATGTTAATAAACAAAGCTATATCATCTTTATGGGTCACTAATTCAAGTAAAAAGGGAAGAAAAAAAAACAAAAACAAAAGAGAAAAAAGAATATCATATTGACACTTAATATATGTATATATATATATCTAAAACAAACATCAAGAGTATTTATAGACTATGTGTTGTAGTTTAATATTCTGTAAGTATGGGAGGAGGAAGGGAACACATTTTTATCATTCATTATTGCATATTTCTATATATTTCTACAGTATATCTAGGTAATTATAAATCCTAATCTNGGGAACACATTTTTATCATTCATTATTGCATATTTCTATATATTTCTACAGTATATCTAGGTAATTATAAATCCTAATCTAAATGTCTATCTAAATCTTGCTTTTTTCCTAGCAGTTCCTCAATTTCTATAACTTCTCCCTCATCCTGTCTGTTTGCTAATATTCCAATTTTACTTCTCTTCTTTCTTCTTTTTACATTCCTTCTGTAACCTTTCTTTATTGTACTTTACTGTCTAACCATTGGTACCAAATGTTCCAAATTAAATAATACTGAGTCCTCCTTATCGTTTAATTTCAGCGTGAGCCTATCCATCTCTGCACATTCTCAAATTTTGTGAATTATAACGTTGTTAGATGGTGTGGTGGACATCTTCCAAGCCTGCGCCAACGCAATTCATGCCGCCGTTAGTATATGTGTAATCAAAAATATCTAATTTTAGGGGAATATTTTTCTTTAATGATTCACAGGAGAAATAATTCCGGCTTCCACTCCCACCTATAATGGGTAATTTCCTCTATCCATGTTTTTATCTTGGGCCAATATTTTTTAATTTCTGAGCATAGCCACCAGATGTGGAAGAAGGTACCTTGTGTTCTCTTACATTTCCAGCAGTTCGGGTTTAATTTGGGATACATTTTTGCGAGTCTGGAGGGTGCTAAATGCCATGTGTAAAGCATCTTGTATAAGTTTTCTTTGTAGGCAACTGATTTTGTCATGGAGATTTTTTTTGCCATATTTCTTCCCAGTCATCCAATTCTATATTGTAACCGAAATCTTTTGCCCATGCTAGCATTGGTCATTTTACAATTTCCTCTTCTAGATCAAAATTTAGTAAGTAATTGTATAATTTTGATATCATTTTTTTCTTCTGGTCCCAACAATAATTTGTCTAATTGAGTTGTTTTTGTTTCAAATCCAAATTCTTTTAAATCTTTTTTATATCTCATCTGTATTTGAAAATACAACCACCAATCCAGTTATTCCTTGGGTTTCTAATTCTTGGGCTGTCTTAAGCCTCCCTTGATTATCCAAAATTTGATAATACTATTAGTTTTTTACTAATATCCATGGTATTTGGGTGGGCGGGCCTTTCTGGTAGCAAAATCACGCCCCCTTTCTCCACACAACTGGTCCCTGGTGCCCAAAAGGTTGGGGGCCGCTGTTTCAAATGATGTAGTTTGATAATTTTTTGCAGAATGTTATGATGACGTGTGATGCTACTTGCTCTTTTGTGGCTTCCTCTGACAGATGCTTCCCAGAGCAGGTGGCCAGATTAGAAAAAGATCATTCCTGCCAGAGGTCTAAAGAGATAATGCTCTCAGACTGAAAAATAGGTTGCCTACCTGAGTTTTCACTCAACACAAACAAAGTATTTTTGAAGTTATTACAGGCAGTTTTCAACTTACGATCATAATTGGGACTGGAATTTTTGTTGCTAAAAAGTCAGTTAAGAGAGTTACATCTGATGTTACCCTTTTTGCCACAGCTGTTAAGCAAATCACTGCAGTTGTTAACTGAATCATGCAGTCCTTAAATGAATCAAGTTTCCTCAATTGACTTTGCTTGTCAGAATCTGACTAGGAAGGTTGCAAATGGCCTTTCCAAGACACTAGAACATTGCAACCATAGTAACTCCATGCCAGTTGCCAACTCCCAAGTTTGGGGATGATGTGATGGTCATAAGCACAAGGACCAGTTACAAGTCCCTTTTTTCAGTGGTGGTGTAACTTCAAACAGTTGCTAAATGAATGTTTGTAAGTTGAGGACTACTTCTACACAAACACAGACTTTCTTAATTGACATACCTATGTTTAGCATCTTGGGCATGAATACAAAGGTTTTTTTAACAATTAAAAATAGGGGTGTGTGTGTGTGTAAATAAATAAATAAATAAATAACACACACACACACACACACGAGTCTAAGAATCAAGACTTTTTGAGGATCATGTATATATTGCAAAATTCTATCAGTACTGAGTGACAGTATTTGGTGGGGGGAGGAATTGTTTTTGGAAGGCTTGGGTTAGGATGTTTAACTGAAACACATGATTAGCTTGAGGTTCAAGCTTTCAAAAAGGTGATGCAAAACTGTCAGCGCCATTTCACGTTTGTACTACCCACCTTATAAAACAGCTCAATTTTAGGTGGATAAAATTTGTAGCCCTCTTCAACACCAGGATTTCTCTTCAGAAAAGAACCAGTGGCGATTCTCCTACAAACCCATTCAATCGGAATCATTTCGCAGTGAGCAGCCATAAATGCTGTATCGCTGTATTTTCTCACAAAAGCCGTTTTGATGCCTGTAATAAAACTTTCTCATCAAAACAGTCTTTTGTATCTCAATTGCTAATAAGTAAAATATGCAACCTACATTCTAAAACAGAAAGAAGGAGTGAGCCATTTTTGTGCAAAAAATCAATGAAAACCTAGAGACCTAGGATCTTCATCCAGATCAGAAAAACATACTGCTTTTTAGGAAAATCCCAAACATGATATTTACCTACCTAGATCTAAGAAATATTTTACCTAGATCTGAGCAATCTATTAGTTTCAAACTTACAGAATAGGATGCTTTTATTAGATCAGACTGGGAAGATTTTATAAACCAAGAGTGACAAAGTGACTAAAACTTAAAAAAAAATATCAGCTTGGATTTGGAGACATTGTAGAGCATAATTTAATTTTAAAAACTTCCATAAAAATCTAAGGGCATGATTTCCTGAACTTGAAACTATAAACGGGAACTTTTCTAACTTTAGGTGGGCTTAGGAAGGAGAAAGTGTCTTTCCAATGTAATAGCACTGCTAGTATTGGATTTAAAAAAGGTTTAAATCAGTCCTCAGCAATGTGATTTTAACCAATTATTATAAACATTAATGTTAATCAACTTGCCAAGAACAATGTTGACAATTTCTAGCCGCCCAGCTGGGAAAAATCTCACTTTTTCTATGTCTTAAATGATCTAGTCTATCATATTTTTCAATTTTCCTCCTCCATATGATAATTGTTCGTTTTTTAATCTATTTTTATTCTTATTTATGTGTTAGCACTTGATTTCATGCTGTGGGAAAATCTATTATTTGCTCATTCTCTACTGATCATGCAGGTGGTAGCAATTTTCTGATCTTGCCACAATTCCAAGACTAAGCAGAGGTTGGCATTTGACTTCAAGAGAAGTTCAAGGAACCACAGAAGTACAGATTACACTACAAAGTTAAAAAACAAGTAACATCCATTCTGATGCAATGAAACAATTTTAACAACTCCATGAAATCAGCAGGAAGCATGCCTGAAAGGAAACTTCACTTTTTTTTTTAGGAAATGCAGTCCTATTACCAAAACTATATTAGTCATACAAAAAGGCATGAATGGATAGACATGGATACCCAAAATCAGTGGCCATAGATATTTTTTTTTGTGCTAAATGCAGCACTTTTGCTTGTTAATGAGGCAGGAAGGCACTAGTAGAGGTTTGCCACAGAATATTATAAAATGTTGCGACACTCCATGGGGGGCGGGGTGGAGGGGGAGAAATTGGAACTTAAGAAAGGATTCCATCATGTTAATTTTTAATCCTTAAACTTACTCAAACCAGCATTTCTTCAAACATACTAATGTGAGGCAAGGTTTGGAAGTACAACTTAATAAACTGATGCAAATCTGTTTTTGGTAATCAGTAGCCTGCAAGACTTAATAGAATAGAATAGATAGAATAGAATTCTTTATTGGCCAAGTGTGATTGTAACTTTGATGTGCAATTTTTGACACACAATGCAAGGTTTATAATTTCAACCAAATGTTACCTTTCATGGCTGAGGGGGTAACAATTGTAATAACTCACCCTTAAGGGTTTTAAACTAAGTTATTAAAACTTGTGCAATGTAAATAGGGAAAAAAATCACAGCACAGATCAGAGGTCTCCAAACTTGGCAACTATAAGACTTGTGGACTTCAATTCCAAGAATTCTCCAGCCAGCTGGAGTTGCCAAGTTTGGGGACCCCTGGCATAGATGGTAAGAAATCACAGCAAGTCCTGGGTTAGCCATGAAGCCGCTGGGTGACTTTAAGCCAGTCTCTCTGTCTCAGTCCAATTTGCCTCACAAGGTTTTGTTGTGGGGAAAATAGGAGCAGTAGGTTATGTTGGATATGTTTGCCACTTTGAATTATTTGTGAAAATAATAAAGGTGGGATACAAATGAATGAGCAAATAAATAAATAGATGCAGTGGCAGGGAAATGCATATGCAATATTACTAGGTGGTCTTAAACCACTTTTTCAAAGTTTCTGCATAGGAACATAACCAAGTCTTGTTTTGGGGATGGTTATAGAATTAGCCTGGGCTTGATGGGTTATAAATGTCCTCTAGTGGTCTAAGTGATCTCAAAGAGGGGCCATTGATTTAGAGCAGACTTCTCGGCCCTGCCCAGAAAAAACCTCCATGAGCCATTCTACACATCTCCAACCAGCCAGATATCTTGGTCATGTAATGATCCCAAAATTCAAAAATGCCTCTTCTTTAGCCAGAGTCAATGCCCTTCCAACAGCCATTACAGAAGATACAGAAGGAAACCCTTTCAATGGAGACTGTGTTCATGCAGTGGTGGAATAATGGAATTGACAGAATATGTTATGCTCTATTGTCCTCTCTATGCAGTAACAAGCCAGGAATTATTATCTCCACTTTTACTAAACACTCTGATCATTCCAATTTATTTTGTGTCAAAATGTTATTATCTGACTAGGACTATAAATCTGGAAAACCCAACTTAGTTTAAAACAGCCAATAATAAGCACTTAAAATTTGCTTTCCTCACCAATGCATTTGGAAGTATATGTTAAACTCCACTGCTTAACTTTCCAATATCTTCTTGGCTGTCAATGTTACTTAATGATATAAGGGACAAATATTTAATGTGACTCATCTATGGAGAAACTAACTCGTATTTTTAAATGTGAAATAAAGAGTTACTGTTGTGTTCTTGAAAGTCCTATGCTCCTTCAGCATATAGTCACAAGATATCTTAAAATTATAATAAAACCAAGAAAAATTAGCATGAAAGTTTCCTATAGCAAAAAGAGTTTCCATATAGTGAGGCCATTATTGCTTTATATACAAGGTTACTCTCTTGCATGAGGGTTAACTTTTCCACCACCTACCAGAATCTTGAAGCAACTGGAACACACAAGATGTTGTTGTATTTGAGATTGCAGCCTTCCCTTCCATGATGTTCTTTCTAGCTGCATTTCCAGCAGTTATTTGGTCTTTTGATTGCAGCAGAACACATCCTGGGTAATTCAGCAATTCATAAACTTCTTTTGTTTTCCCCTCATTTATTTTTTTGCCCAGTTTAAGATCTGGAGAAATAATTGGGGGAGATATTTTTTACATCATGAACATAAATGAAAACAAGGCACTGAATTTTAAAAAAAAATTTATAGAACAAATTTGTGCATGTTTACTAAGAAATTTCCACTTTATTTAGGGCATCTTAAATTTGGGAAGCATTCTTCTGTCTTCAATTTAATGCTTTGTTTTGAATATCAAAGACCACAGTCATTCATTTTGTTCACCAAATGCCTTGTTTCTTTTGACCATGTCTCTATTCTCAGAATGTGTTCTTATGTCAAATTTAGCTACTTTTTTTAAAAAAAGAAGACACATTATGTCTTAGCATGAGCTGTGAATGTTGTAAAAGGCTTGTTTTGGTGTTGCTTTTAACTGATAGAGGGGGAAAGAGAGCGCACTATAAGAAGCCTGCTGAGAAGGAAACAAAGTTGAAGTCTTTTTAGTTCCTATGGTAACAAATGGATTGCTGAATGCAATTTAACAAATAATCCAGATAGCCATGCGCAGCAACCCTTCTATACTTTTCTTGTGCTGTCTGTTCAGTTTCCAAGCTGTGGCAATTCTCCACATACATTTATGAAAAAAAATAAGTCTATATTAATCTTTAACATTTTGCCCTGGTTTTCACTCTATATGAGAATATCTGCTAAATGTCTTCTATTTACACAAGGACAGTTTACCCATTGAACGGTGACTTCTTCATATCAGTTATCCCTTTCCCTCAAAATGAAATCTCAACTCTTTTTCCTTTGAACCAAGCAAACATGGCTGCACATTGTGCTCTTCTTGCAAGAACGTTTTAGGGGCCACCCTTGATTGGTTTAAGGCAAGAAGCCAAACAACCTCATGCTGAATTGTCATAAGCTTTAATTGATTTGGGGCCTCCCTTCACATTTCAGGGTAATAAGGAGTTGTACTGGGCAAAATGATATTCCAAAGTTCACCAGAATCTTTATACAGAGCTGATTTTGAAAAAAGGGAAGGCTTTTGTTCTTTAACCGAGTTAAACCTAGTTTAGCACTTACAATATAGTTTTTATTATCGCCTCAAAGTCCTGGGCAACTGCTACTAATTTTCAGGAGCCACAGTCATCAATAGCTCTGGGGACCACAAAAAGCCCTTGAGCCTTAGAATAAGCCCCATGTTAAGGGCCACTAGATTTGCCAGTTGTGAGTAAAGGACAATGGCTCTTAAGCATCTTTTCCTGCCTTTTGTTCTTGACTAAAATGTTATTCCTTCAATGACTCTATTTACTAGCAAGACAGCAATAAGGTAAAACTCTAAATGAACAAATCATTTGTAATAGACAGGCCCAAGAGGGCAGCAATATAAACATTTCAAGATGGTGGGTAATATTTTGCATAACTTGAATTGAACTAGTTTATTTAATAGCCACACTTAACAAAACTCTTCCTTCCAAGATAAAGACATAAAATAAACTTTATGCCCATAAAGTTATTGTATGGTAAAGAAAGGAGTATTTCATAAATAAAGTACCACTATGACACTTGTGACAAGTGAAACTGTGTAGTGCTAACTTATTACTGATGTATTGGTGAAAGAAGTTGATTCCAAGTTTACATTCATTGTACCCTTTAAGATTTCTACAGGATTATCCTTGGTCATATATAATGGTACACCTAGAAAACTTAAGCAGATCATTCATTTCTGCAACAATTAAGTTTTTTCTGGAAAAATAAAACTTTAAAAAGCAAAGATAGCAACTATATATAATGGAATCTTCCAGTGTTAATTTTAGGAAAACAAATTCAAAGAGGTTTAGAGATATCTGTGTGTTTTACTAAAGATTGTGATAGTTATGAGCAACAACTAGATTTTATTTATAAAACTAGTTATGAGTACCATGGAAAAAAATCTAAGTTGAACATCATTTCCTTCTGTATTACACTTCTCTGCAGAGATTTCTGATTTCCATTTTTTTCTTCCTAACTCCATTCATCTTTTTAAAGCAGCTTACTTGGCAAATTTAAGGGAACTATAACTGCCACCTCCTCCAGGCAGCCCAGCCAGCAGGCCCACCCGATCCAAACAGCTCTGTGGAGGTCCCCAACCTGAGAATTGGTGGACAGAGATTACGTTGCACATGTTGCAATGCTATCACATTGGAAGTCCCAAAGGTGGACATTGGAAATACTTTTTTCGGGAGGCAACTGAACTTTTCTTTCTTTCAAAGCCGTTTTTCAGGTCTCATCCAAGAAGTTTCTTTAGCCCTGACTGGATAGTGGAGAAAGGAAGGGTTTATATTCCTTGCCAGCCAGTTGGTCATTCGCATCCTTTAGAGCAGAGGTCTCCAAACTCGGCAACTTTAAGACTTGTGGACTTCAAGCCCCAGAATTCTTCTCCAGCTGGCTGGAGAATTCTGGGAG
>AZIM01001802.1:6218-16990 GCA_000516915.1 Ophiophagus hannah | reverse complement strand
AAGAAGAAGAAGAAGAAGAAGCAGCAGCTATACTGGAGATTAAGTATGGGAAAGGAAGCAAATGCCCCATACTGTATCTGAAAGGTCAAAAAGAAAACGACTGATCCTTGACAGAAGAGCTAGTTGCTATGCATAGAAAAAGTAAGCTCATCCATCTGCTTTTATACTGAATTGTGTAAAAACTCAATCATCAATTTCTGATCACTTGCTCCACATGCCAAATGTGATGTTTGGTGATCTGTTTTGATTTTGGGGCTGTCTTTGAGTACATCCCCCTCTCCCTGCCAGCCTGCTGGCAGCCTGTGGTTCATTGTGCGCTTCCAAAGTTCTTTGGATCTAGAAGACTGCAATTTGGAATTGCCATCCCAATTCATATATTTCATTGATTTTGTAACCAGAGGCTATGGTTTAGCATAAATTTGCACACCAATGCCTGTTGTAATAAATTGGCTTAAGGGCTTTTAATTCTCTGTTCAACTGTGTGATGAAGGGCTGGTGATTTCTTTCATTGACCATGGTGAGAATCAAAGTATTTGGAATGGACTTCACATTGTGGTGGATCAAAATGCTTCATGTTTATTGCTAGTTGTGCATATTGCATTCCTTTAGGGTGAGTACACACACACACACAGAGACACACATGCACAGACACACACACACACATATCTTATAGTACTTGGCTAATTCTAAATATTCTATCATACCCTTCATACATGGTATATATGATATCATTATACTGGAGATAACACCGTTTCAACACTTATGCCTACAAGAAGGTAACACAATCAGATATTTACAGTCATGTAACTGCTTTGCAACTGATCAAAAGAATGAAAGGAAATGATACAAATCAGCCTCAAGTGAAGTACAACTGGTTAAGTAAGCTTTAAATATTAAAGAGGATTGTTAATATTTCTGTTTCATCTCAAAATCTGTCGCTTTCTAAAATTATTGCTAACAACATTTTCCATGGTTTCAAAAACAGAAAACTACCAGGTCATGACCCACATAGTAATTTGTCCTCATATTGTGTCTTTTTTTTTTTTACCAGTTAGGACTCCAAAGTAACCTGCATGCTCTTTTGCCCTAAAAGCTGGTTAGAGTGATGGTGGTTTAGCAGCCCAGTGCTTGAGATTTTAATTATTTTCCTTATCAGTGTATATGTGGATTCTTCAATCAGCTGGGAAAGAATAGCAAATTCCTGATAGCTTTGGAAAAAAAGGAGCTTAGATTACAGAGAGTGACATTATGCAGATTTTGATCTCCAGATATAAATGCACGCATATGCCTACATGGTATGTAGATATCTAGAACATGTAAATCTGAAATTGTATATATCCAAAGCCACTGGGTATCATTTACCATCATTATTAAATCTAAGATGCATTGCAATGATAGTGGATCAGTGACACAAACTTCAGGATACGTCATGACAATCACTCTAAGAATAAACTGGATGTAAGTCTCTTGATCAGGTTGCAAATCACTGCAGAATGAATGTGTCTTCTCTTATATTTGTGAGACAGTTGAACAAAACTGTAGTCATAACCTGGTTCCTGCTTAAGGAGGATGTGGGGAAGAGAATATGACCACTGTATTGTTTAAAGACTTGTTAATGCACTATTCCAAACTCTCTTTTTTTAAAAAAAAAGTTTTTATTTTTAAGACAAACATACAAACAAAACATAAAACCATCTTCCATTTTATATACATACAGTGTGTCAGTTGGTTGCAAATCCTTTGTGCTATACTATTCCAAACTCTTGAGATAAAGCTGGCTCAAGTTGTTTTGCTGTTTAAGGTAGAGAAGTAAATAGTGCCTCACATTCTCAAGTCAGTCTTTGTTCTACCTGACACTGGCAATGTCATTGTAGCTATCCAGCTGAGGGAAGCTGGGGGGAGCCATATAAAATGGGCCAACAACAGGTTTGCATTCTATACATATTGAGTGCAAAGGTTTTAAAGGAGAGGTTATTCTGAGCTGTTCACCCAGAGAGAATTTTACATACAGTAAGATGAATGGGCTAGTAATATCACCTGAGATTTTGATGAACATCACACATCTGCAGAGAATCAAACTCCCTCCAAGTCTTTTGCAAAAGGAAAGAATCTAAAGTGGACGTTGGTTTTAGGTGTTTGTCTGATTAAAAAGCACAGGGAGATATAAGCAGAACTTTTCTCTGAAACTGAAGGTAGTCCTTTTCCCTTTTTAGTTCTATAGGTAACCTCGACTTACAACCATTGGTTTAGTGATTGTTCAAAGTTACAACGGCACTGAAAAAAAGTGATTTATAATCATTTTCATACTTCTGACATTTGCAGCATCCTTCTGATCAAAATTCAGACCCTTGGCACCTGGCTCGTACTTATTTTGGTGGCAGTGTCCTGGGGTCAAATGGGGAAGCCAGATTCACTTAACCACCATGTGGTGACCAAATGTAAGGGCTAGGAGAGTGAGAGAAAGACTGGAACTAGGGTTGGGGAATACCCACAAAGAGATTAAATTACTTCAGTGCTATCACCTTAGCATATGATTTTAAGCAAGCAGCTAGCTCTGTCTTCCCCTGCCCATTAGTAACTGACTTGTTTTTGGGAGGTGTTATTGTTGGAAAATTATTGTAGGTAATTTCCAGTTTAAGTTGCCCCTAGCCCATTCCCTGGAAGTCCCTGTATTCAGAATAGAGTAAGTACACCTGTCACTCACTTCAGCCAGCAAAAAATGCAGCTTAATATTTCTGTATTAAGCATCAGCAAACAGCAAAACAATTAACTGGCAAAATGGGATAAAAGACAGGCACAACTGGGAGAAGGAGAAATACAAACAATAGACAAAAATTAACACCTGTATGTCTCTAGATATTTATCTGTCAAAAAACTTAGAACTTTCCCCAGCTACTGGAAACAATACTGTAGTAATTAGCACAGGCTGTCCTATAAGGAATGGTCTTTGGTTATTCCAACCTTAATCATTTTAGGCACATAAGGAAGATAGAAGAAAAATAGGATGCCCAATGATCCCTTCTCCGTGGGATGATAAATCCAATGGCTATAAAGGTAATGAAGTATTATAAAGCAATAATTATGATAACAACATTAAAAATAAAATAATATTTTTAAGAACATCACCATTTGTTGTGTAGCTACATTTGGAAGAAGAACAGAAAATGAATAAAAAGGATCAAAAAGAAAATGATTATTACTATAAGACCCTAGGCAGTCTTGAATGATCTATCAAGAAGAATGGGATTAGGAATCCTAGCAGTAGCCAAAGTATATATTAGTGGTAGCAGTGGCTGTAGTACAGATAGTCCTTTGCATTGTAAGTTGCTATAGTCATAAGTTGGATTCACTATTATAACAATTTTATGATGATTGTTAAGCAAATTACATAGTTGTTAAACAAATCCAGCTTCTCCAAAGGGTGTGTTCACATTTTTTTTTGCCAGAAATTGGCAAAAAGGGTCACAAAACACAATTATGTCACTGCAGAACACTGCAACTGCTCATAAATGCAAGCTGGTAGCCAAAAGCACAAGCTGCAATCATATGACTACAGGGGTGGTGTGGTGGTCATAAGAGCAAGTACAGGCCATAAATTACTTTTCTGAGATGGTCATAACTTCAAACAGTTGTTACACACATGGCCATAAGTTGGAGACTGTAATATAATGTAGGTTTCCCAATTCACCCAAATGTAAAAAAGAAACCAAATATTTCTTCTCGACAAAGGTATTTTTTTATACAGTCATAATAGAGATGCTGATTCTATTTTGTTCAGTTAAAGAAAACATATTATTCAGATTTTACCTGAGTACAACGGAGCCTGCATCAAATCAGTACCCCATGAGCCTTCCCTCACCTCAAAACATTTCTCATTTATTTTATGCTTTAAAAGTTTATTTTGGCTAGGATTGAAATTTAATTTGATCTTCAAAGAAACACAACAATGGAAATATAAAGAGGAAGCTTTTGTTCTCTCCCTGGGAGTTCTGAAAGGTAATAATTATGAAATGATAAGATTCTAAATGAAAATGTCATTTGCAAAGGTTGAGGTTGAAAGCAGCACAAGCCCATGTAATGCAAGGAAATGTCAGATTTGATTCATGAACATAAATGCAACCAAAAGTATTTAATTTGAAATCATACAATGATTTATTGTCTAAATATTAAACTATTCCGAGTGGGAGAAAAATCTCCTAAGTATGTCTCACATCAAACCCGATGCAGCTTTGGAAAAACAGGGGGCGTTGATGTTAATAATAAATACTTGTCCTAGACATATTAATAAGTTGCCTAAACTATGGCTAAAATGTTCACAGCCATTTTAACACAACAGAAAACAAGAGCTTGGCAATTCATCAAAGCAGCTCTACTCATACAAAGCCATGATAGGTCCAGCTCACAAGGGAAAAAAAAAGATGTTTGGAACTTGAAGCAATTCCGTGAAACATACAACTCCCCACAAAACTCTCTTCAAGGTTCATGAGGTAAATTTTCAACCCCAAATTCAGCTTGCATCCATATGTACCAGTGTTCGCATCCAAATCAGTTCCAGTTCTTTCCAGTCTACAATATTCTTCCAAAAGCTTCCTTGACTATTTCTTTTCACTAATTAAGGTATTACCATGAAATCCATGTAAATGGATGTCCATGAATTACACTGGCTACCAGTCAGTTTTTGAGTGCAGTTCAGGGTATTGGTTATGACCTTTAAAGCCCTTAATGCCATAGGTCCAGGATTCCTGATGAACCATATTATCCCACTAAGACTAACTCATCCCACTCGTGCTGGCAGAGAGGGCCTACTGTGGATCCCATCGGCCAAAGAACTCTGATGGTTGAGATCCAGAAGAGCCTTCTCTGCCTTAGTGCCTGCCCTTTGGGATATCTTATACTCTAAGGCAGTGATGAGATCCTTCCAGTTTGGACTGGTTCTAGTGAACCGGTACTTATGGTGATCAGCTGGCCCTGCCTACCTGCCCCTGCTCTATCCTGTCCTATATTTCTCAGTATTTTTCAGCTCAGCTGATTCATGTGGCACAGTGGATTGCCGTACATCAGCTGTTTTACTCACCGGCTGTGCTCTAGAAGTTGAGATTTAGAGGCTAAAATTGGAGGTTTTTGAATGCTGCCTGTAGTGTGCATAGCACATGCGCTCACAGAACCAATTGATAAACTAGTTGCAGCCCACCACTGCTTTAAGGTAAGATCCTCCTCCTGTTCTTCTGCAGGAGCTTGAAGACCTGGCTCTGCTAGTTGGCCTGGGGACCAAATAGGGTAATTCTACATTGGAGGTGGCTGCTGGATTGATGGTAGACTCCACCTCCTCACCCCAGGTCTCTGCTCTTCACCCATCCATCTTTTTGGTTATCATACTGATGTATTATTCCCATGGTGTTCCTTTGTCATTGTTTACTTTATTTTTCTATTATTTTGTTTTTATTTTATTATTTTTTCTTTTGTTTGTATTCCTTTCTTTTTCTTCCTTTTTATTATTGTAAGCCACCTAGAGTAGACCCAGGGCAAATAAATTTAGCAAATAAGTAATCAGCCCTTATTATTTGAGGCAACTGAAAGAATCATCTCTGCAGCCAAAGATGATTAATATTCTCATTTATATTCTTATTACTAATATTACCTGGCCAATAATCTGGGCGGATTACTGTACTTAAAATTTGAGAATAGTTTTTACAGATCTTTAAAATACCATAGTTTGTATTTTGTATCTTTGTATGCAAAGCATATATTCAATCATGAAACTCCATCCTACTTAGTTTTTTTTAAAAACATAATTTTTATTTCCCTTAATTAACAAGCTATCTCACTTAAGCAAATCAGCTGCCTATAATAAATCTTATAATTGAATATTACCTTTGGAATCTAATGAATTCCAATAAGAAATTAAAAAAATAAATCATTTAGCCAAACGTTTCATACAAATATTCTACTTGATTGCTAGCCAAGTATAAGCAACGGATATTCTATTGCTGGAAATAAAACCAATGTAGCCAGTGTATTATTTTTAGAAATCATATGGTGTATTATTTGAAATGATCAATTATCTGGAAAAATAAACT
The DNA here is from genome assembly GCA_000516915.1 of Ophiophagus hannah. NCBI lineage: Eukaryota > Metazoa > Chordata > Lepidosauria > Squamata > Elapidae > Ophiophagus > Ophiophagus hannah. The sequence goes on along the minus strand of AZIM01001802.1, from coordinate 10,913 downwards.
CATGGGTAAATTTCTGAGTAGAACCTTGTAAGTAGATAAGTGAGTTTTAGAAATGAACACTGGACGGCAATAAATATTGGCACCATGTTAAACTATTTCATATGAACAACCTTCATTCTTTGTGGTATCACTTATGCAATAATTAGGAATTACTGTATGGTTAAGTAGCAGCATTCTAGACATGTAACCCCTTTCCTTGTTCTCCAAGCATACTGTATAAGTGAAGGGTTGTGTGCAGCATGATATTGGCAATATCCGTATCTTTTTTATCAAAACGCACGTTAAAAAGTGCACACATCTACTAGTATGAATTCCTGGACTTCACCATCTGCTCTGGATCTTTTTCAATACCAATTAAACACAGCAGGTTAACTGACATTTGGTTCATTAAAATAAAGTATATGGAGAGTTTGAAACATCTAATGTGGCTTTGTCTACGTTTCAAGTGAAGGTTGAGGTCGATGGGAAGGTAGGTAAGGCTTCCCAATTTGTAATGATCAACTGCCAGTTTCACAAGTTTTGGGGAATGCTCAAAGAATTCTACCTTCTCTTCCATTTGTAGTAACCATGTTTTTAATTAAGAAAACATTATCAGTCTACCCCCCCTCATGTGCTGCATCCATTTATGAAAAGGATCAAAACTCATTGGGAGAGCACAATTTTGGTACTATGAAGTTGGGTTTGGGGAAAAAAAAATCTCCACAAATCTTCTATAACATAGAATACCCAGAATTGACTAAGTGGACCATCCATGGATAGATCCAGCAACTGAAGTCTCTTCCTAAGAGTAATTTGATTAAGCTACATAAAGAAAGCCAAGTGTATTGGGGAAATTTTGTAGTAGAATGTATGTTAGCACTACTGGATTAAAACAAAATGTATATTTGCCACCAAGACAAGCAAAACCCATCAGTTGCTGACCATTATGGAAGTGACATAAAAATACATGCTACTGAGTGAATAATCCAAGGTTGATCCTACAGAGGATTTTGTTTTTGGACATTAACAAAAACAAAAGCAATGAAGACTTCAAAAATAAAATGGTATCCAGTACTGACAGAGATCCTGGACTTCTTCTACATGTGCAGAGCCCAACTGAAAAGTCTTGATCAATGAGGTTCTCAAACTTTGAAACGTGTGTCAATTAGAACTGGTGTTCTTTTATCCAAGTTAAGATCAGATAATGTTTGAGTTAATTTAAACTGCATACCAGCACCTTTACTGAAGCATAAATAAGTCTCTTGATCAGTGCTAGAAGCAATGACAATTTTGAAGTGGGGAGAAGGTAAGGTCCCTCTTTTTATTAATTGATTAATAAAATCTCCCAACTCAGACCGCGTGACTCTGGAAAGCATACAATATAAACACCCAATAAATTTTTTAAAAAATCTAAAAGCAAGCAGGCAATATATAAATGCAAAATGCATAATGTCACCAAACTCAGATATCAAGCATCTTTGATAGACGTGTGCAAATTTTTAATATTCATTTAATTCAATTTTGGATCATTGACTGGATTTCAGTCTGTGCATATCAAAGTTTGTGCTAAGTAAGATGAGTGAGGAGGCAATGAGCAATCTTGACTATTGTTGGTTAAAGAATCATATCCAGATTTATAATGTAAATCAAATGAGAGAAACTGCAGGGAAATTTATCCTGCAAAGTATCTATGTAGAAGGGTGGAAACATTGATATTGAATTTTATTTTTGAATCAATTTCTTAATAATTCCTAATGTTATTTTATCTTTTCAAGAATAAGGCAGAACACAAAAATGTACTTTTTAAAAAGTGGAGACCCAGATAAGCATTGAAATCAGTGCTGTTAAAAACCTTCTTTTATTGTGTGCAGTTATATTTTAAAAAAATACTCAAAGAAATAAAGGGATGTGAAGATGCTGAAACATGTTATCTTGCTATAATACTCTTGTTAGTTATGTGTTTTCATAATGTTTGCTAATAGCCCGCAATGTGCTTGAATTGTTTCTAAAATATCTTTTATTTTCCTGAGCAAACTATAAAAATGTATGCGTTGACGGAAAAAAAACAGCTGCTTGCAATATGTTTGCATGGAAATTAATCCATATTATTTGCTAACATCTTAATAATGCTATTATTACAATAGAAACTTTTATGACTCTTTTGTTCATTCTGGTGAAGCATTGCTCAATATTTCAGGGATTACATATATTAGTGACATTTTCATTATGACGAAAATCACTAAATCAGTTTGGGTTTTGTGGGGAAATGATGAAATGGTTAGACATGAAATGCAGGTATAACATGACAAAGTGAACGGAACTCTTAGAATGGTGACCCTTAATTGCTTTATTCTAAGTTAATGTCAGGTTCCAAGAAATGCAACCATTATAAAATGAACTCCGAGGCATTTTAATTCCTCAAAGAACAAGTTTATCGATATACACCATCTTGGCACTAACTAGTGGAAAGCCAGTACTGAAAGTTTCTCAGCTTTCCACATCACTATAACTAATTTTCTCAGTTTTCCAAAACAATATATCACATTGTCCAACCAGGATGTGACCTGGCGACCTTGCTCCTCCTTCCTCTGGCCAGGCAGTCGTTGGAACGCTGCTAACTTATTGTCCAGCTATGTTGTTTTGGCTGGAATTCTATCCACCTCAGCTGTCTCCCATTTCAGCTCCCAAATGTGTCAAACTGAATACATATGAATAACCTATTTACCATTTAACCAAATTCAGGCTTGACAGGCTGCCCCCTCCCCAAGTGGAGGAACATCCCTGCAGGATACAAAGTGCGCAAATAGTCATCAATGCCACTAGCCTCTCTTTCCCCCACTGGGAGGTCTCTTAGGCTTCTGAGGCCCCTCCATGTCTCATTTAGCAACTGAAATTTTGGACTCAATTGTGGTCATAAGTTGAGGATTACCTGTATGTAGATGAAAATTCCATTAATCTATCAGCTTTTGCACTTTTCAAATATTTGGATGCAGTTATGGGATGATAAGAGACATTTTCAAAGATATATTTGAGGGGAAATAAAACTTTTAAAAGTATACTTTGAAAGATGCCCTTATGCATGTCACAACCTTCAATCATTCACTTAACCACTGTGGCAAGACAAGTCGTAAAATGGGGCAAATCTCACTTAACAATATGCCTCGCAGCAAGTCAGCTGACCATCTCTGCTGCTGCTAGATCTGTATTTCTGCTTGTGTTTCTGGCCTATGGCTTTGGAATGACTTAGCAAAGCTGAGGATGGATTCTGCAACAACTGCAGGGATGGAGGGTGGATTCTGAAACAACTGCGGGGCTGCTGGAAATGGCTCTTTTCATGTATTGATGTGGTGCGTATTGTTAAAGGGGGTTGGGGCACATATAGGTGGTAATTAAGCCTTAGGTTAAAACATGGTGAAGGTGGCACCAGGTGGGGAGCAGTTAGTGAGGGTCAGAATAGGGTAGGGATGTAGACATGTTATAGGGTTAATAGTGTTTAGGGATAATAAGATAGGTGTGGCCAGAATTAGAACTGCATATAGGCCTGGGTGTGGTGGGGTGTGTCTCATGATAATGGTAATAAAAGGAAAGGGAGCAAACTCAAACCCAACACTAATCTTTCCTGGCTTTTAGCCTTTCTTGTCAGAAAAGAGTATTTGTTGTTTGCTGAACTAATGAATAAACCACCATTGCACGACAAAGGAGCTGGAGTTCGTAATCATTTCAGGACAAATCTTCAATACTCAAGGACTGGCCGAGAGAAGGTTAAAGTTTCACTTACCAACATAAATTTTGGGCTCAGTGGTGGTCATAACTCTAGAACAACCTGTAAAAGCGATCCAGTAGAATTCACTTTTAGAATGAATGGATTTCATTCTAGTGATGTACTACAGGTAAGATTGGGCTGCCAATTTCCCCTCTTCCCCTGAATGCCTCTTGAAATGATATCACATAGCAGCTGGAATCACAGGCAAGTTGATTTTCAGATCTCCCTGCTCTTGAATTTCATCTTCTATTAGACAACTGTCTTGACAGAAGCGATTTATGTCCCCCCCCTCAATGATTTACCTTTCACATTTTGCACTTGCTTTGGAGACTCCCAAAGCACTTAACGTCACCTGTTGAAAAAAATCATATTCTTTTAAAACCACAAAGCACAGACCACACAGCAAATGCCACATTTTAAAACCAATACAATAACACTTCACAATCCCACCACCTGTTGGAATGTATAGATTTTCACTTGGCAGCTAAATGACATTGTGAAAGAGACCTGATGCATCTTGGAGGGCTTAGCATTACATTGCCTGAGAAACTGCTCTGTCAGAGGTCCTCTTCCACATTTCTTCCCTTTGGTAGTAGTAGATGATCTACCATGAAATGGGATCTTCCTCATGAGAAGAGGGGTAGATCATCAGGGGTAAAAAAGATCCTTGAAGTATTGTTTGCATCTTATCAGTGTAAGCCCGTAAAACTGAAAAACTAGCAACAAAAATAATTAGGGGACTGGAGACTAAAACCAATATATAGTGAGCTGCCACAACCTGAACCTATACTCAAAAACACATGAAGATAGGACAAGATGCAACGGGTGGACTCAGAGCAATGAGAGATCCAATGGAGAATTAAGGAGAAATTTCCTAACAGTGAGAACACTTAATCATTGGAATGGCTTGCCTTCAGAAGACAGTCTCAGATAGATAGATAGATAGATAGATA
>AZIM01001801.1:130280-158818 GCA_000516915.1 Ophiophagus hannah | reverse complement strand
TCCACATATCTTAAAAGTTGCCAAGGTTGGATAACACTGCCCTACTGAATAGCCACGAAGGCATATCCCTATGTATCAGATACTCTTCACTCCCAATTCTACTGAGCAACAAAATCTTAGGTCCCCTCTTCCTCTTTTTTATGAGATATGTTTGTACATGAGAATTTTTTTATAAAAGGTTCCTGGCATACATACTACTGGGAATCCATTTTGAGGCAGGGAGCTGCTAAACGCTCAGCACGTGTTAAATATTAACAATTAAATTACTCCCCAGTCCCCATCCACTTTTAATTTTTTTTATGGGACTGGTTTTGTGGTGCAACTGCAAAAAGTGGGGTCAACTTGTATTCCAGTAAGAGCTGTATTTCCCTGACTCTGCAAAAGATAAATGTGGCAAGGCCATAAATATGAAGAGGATTACACAATTTCTTTTACTCAGTCTTTCCTGAGTACTGTTTCTAACATTTTATTCTATTCTTGTCTAAGAAGCTCATGTGTATCGTTTTGACGATACGCATCTTAAGGAAGGAATCAGTTAATTGTGAAGTTGGGATTTCCCTCCGCCCCTTTCTCTCTTCTTAAGGTCCAGCACAGCTTATTTCATATCTCAGGATGAACATTTTGATATGGCTTTGAATTATCTTACAACGTCTGCTTCTTCAGAAATCCACGGAGAACTCGAAGCAAGATTGAGGCAGCTGTTTTACAGAAGTCCCGTGAGCAAAACACTATATATAAAAAATAGAATCGTCTTAAATAGGAGTTAACCCAATCAAGCTATTTGCTATTCAAACATGTATTTCTTCAAAACAATATTAACACATTTGCTCCATATTCTTCCCAGATCTTAAGATCCATAGCTCACTATCTTCAAAATGTACAGAACTTGCAAGAACAGATTGTTTTTTAAAAAAAGCAATGATCAATGGTACCTTAAAAATACCTAGAATATCAAACTATCTCCAGTCTCTTGCTGCATTTATAAGAATTCCTCCTGAAAATTAGTTTTTTTCTTTTTCACAAAATTGTAGGTACTGAAACTGAAGAAATTAGAAATACTATGAATGAAAATAACCAATTTTCCTCAGAAATCAGTTTCTTCATGTAGATTTCAAGTCTCTTTAACATTTCCATGCTAACAGTCCAAAATATATATATAGGGGTTGTACTCTGACCAGCAGGAAGCTACAGTGACAAAGTAATAAAAAAAAATAATGCATAATGGCTGCCAAAACAAAGGCTTTGGGAGACAGCTACGTCCCCATTTTAGGAGATTATGCATTAAACGTTTCCAGTGCAAAGTCTTCAGTGTGTGAGTGGAAGGAGTTGAGAAGGGAAGGCAAAAAAGAAAGGAATGAAGAAGGCTTTCCTAACAGTCTTGCATGAGGGATAAATTAAACAGTCAGCTTTCACCACCAACTTTCATGACTGCTAAAAGAAAGCATCTGGCGAGGAAGAGAGGGTGCAGCAAATCAACAGGCTTCCCATCTGTGGCCCTTATGGGGATGAGGCTGGGCTTTGGCCCGGGGTGGGGGGTGGGGACGAGATGGAGCTTGTTTTGAGCTGCCTTTCTTCTGGTGCTGAATGGAATGGACCGGAGGCAAATCTACACAAGAGACCGTTCTCCCCCGTGTCATGAAATGTGAGCAATCTGTCGGACGCGGGTCTGAATTTCTTGCCGACACAAAGGGCAGGTTTCTAGTTGCAAGGCACATTCCATGCACAGATCACTGAAAGAGACAAGGACGCAAGAGAGGTTATTCAGTTGGCTTCTTCCGGAACAGCGTCAAGCAAACTTTTAAAAGGTGCAAAATATATTGAGGGCTATTGTGGGTTTGGCCCACGCACCTCTATCTTGAAGGGAATTATTTGGAATGAATGGGAGAGGATAGTGCATTCTAGGGCAGGAACTTCTTATATGTGGGAATGCATAGATCAGTGATTCTCAACATTGGCAACGTTAAGATACACGGACTTCAACTCCCAGAATTCTATGCTGGCTGGGGAATTCTGGGAGTTGAAGTCCATGTATCTTAAGGTTGCCAACGCTGAGAAACACTGGCATAGATTTTAAGCAAGCAACATTTACTTCTTCTTAACGGATCTAATCCAGGGAAAGTTGGGAATGATGACATGAACAACTGGAGACTTCCTGTTGGTGACTCCATTGCTGAGGGATCCGATCCACTTTATTCTCCCTCCATTTATGGTTCTATTTGGGGCTTTTAGGATATTTATTATTATGGTTCTTATATTTGAATTTGCTAGGGGAAGGGTTATACTTTTTGGTTTCTCTGTAGTGTGCTGCGGCACGCGGAGTTGCCTTTGGTGAGATGGGAGGCTACATAAATTTGATAAATAATTTAATAAATGGGATAGAGCCTTGTGGAAGAGAAGGAATTGGGTCTTCTCAGGCTGTGGGTAGGGAGTCACCCATGTAAGGCCTCTCAAAAAATTAGAACCGCACCAAACAGATTGGTCAACAGCTTGCAAGACTTGAACAGGGAAAGCAGCACACAAAACAACCTTCCTCTCTTGCATGCTGAAGCCGTGTGTCAGGCAGCAAGATGGTGATTGGAGTGGTGTGAGGCAAGACCAGTCACTGAGGCACAGGCAGGGTTTGCAACACAACGCTCTGTCTACCACAGGGTTGATTTGGACACAATGCTGAATATTGCTTGGGGGGAGGGGGGGGTTACAGGTAGTCCTTGACTTACAATCATTTGTTTATGGGTATTTAAAGTTACAACTACATTGAAAAAAGTGACTTAGGACCAATGTTCACTCTTACGACCGTTGCAGCATCTCCATAGTCATGTGATCAAAACTGAAATGCAACTGGCATGTATTAATGGTGGTTGCAGTGTCCCAGGATAATGGGACTACCTTTTGTAACCTTCTGGCAAGCAAAGTCAATGAGGGAAGCCAAATTTGATTAACGGATGCAGGATTCTTTTAAAAACTAATGATTCGCTTAACAACTGTGGCGAGAAAAGTTGTAAACGGGGCAAAGTCACTTAACAACTGGCTTCCATTTAGCAATGGAAATTTGGGGCTAAATCATAAGTTGAGGACTCTATATACCGTTTCCCTGAAAATTAAGACCCAATTGGAAAATAAGCCCTAGTAAGACTTGTAATATAAACCCTACTCCAAAAATAAACCCATTAAGATTGTCAGCCAGACGAATACATTTAGTACTGCATTTCCCCAAAAATAAGACCTAATGAGTCTTTTGGAGCAAAAATTAATATAAGACTCAATCTTATTCTTGGGGAAACACAGATATATATCTAGACCAGATGTGCTTGGCGCATGTTCACTCTGCCAAGGGCAATTGATGTGGGGGTTGGGGGTGGGCAGAATTACAACAGAATCAATCAAAAGTCCCTGTTTCTCAAAATACCTGTGTCCACAAGGCCTGAGTTCTGTGTCAGCTATTTCATCGCAGCAAAGCGTACAGCAATTTTCTCGAATGCTCACTTGCTTTAACAAGGCTAGGCGTCTATGTCTGAAGATTAAATAGGAGGAGGTGAAAAACAGACACACAATGGACGAGGCGTTCATTTGTACACTAATGTCTTCCTTGGGTGAGGAGTTAATGTATTGCTTACTAATCTAAGCAAGGCATTAACTCCTCACCCAAGGAAGACAATCATTTACTATCTGCAAATAAAGGTAAGATGCAGAGCACAAAAGTGCACCCCAGCTTTCCAGATCCATGCACATTACCTTGGTAAAATGATTTTCTCTTCTGCTGTCAGAAACGCATAATCATTAAAGGTGTTAAATTTTGCAGAGGGTGGATATTTGAAAGGCTTTGCTCCAAAATTGAACTCACACTGTTGATAAGACATGAAACTAGCTGCAGCAAAGAAGCCAGAACTGTGCAGTAAAAGAGGAAAAACAAAAATCAGTGTGACAATACAAGCTATTGGAGTTAATTCTTCATAGTGAGAGGCTGGGAAATAACCATGATTTTTAAAGCCACCCAATGGCTGTGCAACTTTTGTGGCTCTCCGAATGCTGGACTAAAACTTTCATCATCTCCAACACTTTTATCGGCATAGGTTTATGGGCATTCTCTGCATCAATGTTTTTCAACCTAGATGACTTGAAGATGTGTGGACTTCAAGTCCCAGAATTCTCCAGTCAGAAAAGGGTGATCCAATTTACAATCATCATAAGTTATGGTTGTGATGGGCAGGCCCCATTATGGTTGTAACTTGAAGACAGCATACAGGTGGTCTTCAAATTATGATTGTAAGGGAGCCTGTCCTTCATGATCATAACTTGTGATGGTCAAAAATCAGGTCACCCACGACTGACCCAAATTCTTCTTTTTTTGGGGGGGGGCAACTGTTGTTAATGTGCCACTTTGAGCAATTGCCTCTCCTTTTCTTAGCATTAAGGAAGCAGCAAAATAAGCTTCGAGAAAACACAAATAGGGACAGAAAAACAGTCACAGAAAACACAAAACCAGGATCTCCCCAAGAAAATAGGCTGGTGGAGGAAGGGAAAGAATATAGGAACTGGGTCAGCTGTGCTTGAAAATAAAAGAACTATTTTAAAAGGCCACAGAAAAACCATACTAGTGTTCACATCCAAGAACTTTAAAAACCAGGGTTTATTATACAAGCTGCAGTGATTTAATACTGCATTAAATCAAAATGAGTGGATTTACCCATCATGCTTAGTAAAAACACAAGCCAATAAATCCTCATTGGGGATTAACATTTTGTATGCATCAGACCAATCTGTATATACAGCTGGGTTCGTTCGGGTACTTCAAGTTCTGGGCCTCCCCAAGGTCGAGTCTTACTTTACTCAATATTTATTGCTAATTCTGCAAAGATGGACATCTACTGCAAAATGGGCATTGCCCTCAGAAGAACATACTTACATAGCTGATGAAAACACTTGCTTCTCAGCAGGAAGCTGGTTCCCATTTAAATAAAAAACCATCTTCTTCTCTTGCAAGTCCAGTAAAAATCCTATCGTGTCACCTTAATTAACATAAGAAGACAAGTTATTGAAACACAGCTATCACCAAGACACCATCACTGTGTCTTGACAAAGAGAAATAGGTTTTATTGATATGCCCCAAATCCATTTCAGCTGGGTTACATTTGTGTTCCCCATAACACCCAATCCATACTATGTAAGGGGCTTGAAACAATCTGTGGACTTGCGTTTCCATCTTCCCCACTTTTGTGTGTTTCTATCTCTATGTATAAAAACCTTTCAATCAATATTCAGATATGTGGAGAAGATATATTACTGTTCTTTATAAATTACGTGTCTACAAATTAAGAGCCGGGATTACAAACAGGGGCACTACCTTAGATGCTATCTTCTTCCTTTTAGCAGTTTTAAACATATTTATTCCATCTAATAAAATCAAGAAATCTACCAACACCAGGTGTTATCTCGACCAGGATTGTAAACCCACTTCAAATCTTTAAGATAAAAGCTAAATCAGCATCAGAATTGATATTAGTTATTCTAGAAATAGTGGTATACAGAGGGATAAAAATTCATATATGAGAGAGAGAAAAAGAAAGAACCCATTTATGAAGTTGGCTTCTGATATGCCAACCATGGTTTACTAGTTGGGTTACTAGCAGCATTGCCATCAAAAGCATTTTAGCATGTTAAAAAAAGGATTTAGAAAGTTACACAGAATTTGGCTGCAGGAAAATGTTTTCTTCTTAAAACCGAGCTATTTACAATTTGCAATATGAAGGGATGCTGCAAAAATTCCACCCCAAGATGAATTAATATGTTTATGTCTTAATAGGTTTGACATATTAAGAGAAGTATGGTCCTCATCAATGTGATATTCATGAAATGCAGCTGTGTCATAAATGACAGAGAAATTCAGGCTTACTACAAAGCCCACTGCTATCTTGACAACACGCCGTCCATTGATTTTATTCTGCCTACCAAACATTAGCCTACTAATTAGCTACAGTATTTGCAATTTACTCTGTTTCAATGGAGGAAGGCCTCCTGAACTCACAAGATCACTGCGGAAGCGCTGAACTAATAAGCACAGGAAACAGGTGTACAGACATCCCCATAAAAAGATTACTGCAGAGCGGGACTCCTGCAGCTGCAGGTATCTTGCGCCATTGTTAAATCTATTTCATGACATTTTTCTTCCGGTTTTTAAGTCTCTGTGCTAGAATCACAGACAGGAAGGGTCCACTGAGCACAACTCCTTTGCTCAATGCAGCCGTCCAAATTAAACCATCCCCAAGAAATGGCTGCCTGCCTTCTGGTTGAACACCTGGAGCAAAAGGAAGCTGGCTATTTGTAATTGGTTCCATCTGCTCCCATGGTAAGATTTTCCTAGCACTGGAAACTAGATAATTGTGCTGTGCTCTACACTCTAGGACAGGGGTCTTCAACCTTGACAGCTTTAAGACTTGTGGGCTTCAACTCCCAGAATTCTTCCTCCAGNTGGAGGTCCACAAGTCTTAAACTTGCCAAGTTGGAAGACCCTTGCTCTAGGATAATAGAAAACAAATGAGGGCCAACTGGATAGTGACACAACATCAGCCAACGAGGAAACAAGTGGGACAACATCATACCTTCCTTCCAGCATGGGTGGGAATGTGGTTTACTTCGGGCATTATACCAGATCAGCTGCCGGCAGCCGTCGTAAGCACAGGAGTATTCATCGTCCCCGATACCATAACCTTCCTTCAGGAAATATAGAATACAGTATTTCATTCTCTGAATTTGAGCCAGAAATCACTTCAAGAGCTTTTTTCCAATCCTTTTTTTAATTTAAAAACAGTATTTAAGCTAATTGCATCTTTTCTTAAGAATTTAAAGGACCCGCCGTGCTCTGCCTACACAATTATTTGGCTAATAATCAGGAGCAATACCAGCAGGGTGAATGACTCACCATGCCCCCTGTAAGGGATGACTACCTTCTCTGCTACAAGTTACCAGGAGCCAGAGTTTACTTGGCTTCTACAAATACCTCAGTACAGCAAAATCCAATATTGCTGTATTGGTGGATAGTTTAGGAAACTTGCCCCCCAAAAATACTACCCATGTAGGTTGCTTTCAAGTCAAACTTTCAGAAGTAGGATGAAGATGTGAGAGGATAGGGGGACTTGCCCGGTGCCACTTACGTGATTGAGAAACTTGCTGTCTTTCGTAGCCCATCCTATCTGCATCACTCCGGAAGTAATGACTGTGACTTCATAGTACCAAGCTCCAGAATCTACACAGAAGGTACATCGGACACTTTCAAAAGACGAAGCATCGCATCGGGCCTAGCAAACAAAAACGTGAAGGGAAAAAAAAAAGTAAAGTCCATGTACAAACTTGACGCCGAAGGGAGTGCTGAAGGGCACATTAAAGTGCTCAGCTTCCCAGTTTGTTAATCTCATATTTTGGGGGAACTGTAAGTCTCATAAACCTCAACCAGCACAGTCTGGTTAGGCTGGCTAGGAATCAAGAGTGCTGCAATATTATTCATCTTGAGGCTCGGAGCTGGAGAGTGCAGCACTGATTTGTGGCAGATCACTGAACATCTGATACAGAAAAGATGAAGATGTACAAAGAATATCGAGGTCACATATGGTCAACCATCCCACTCAGTCATCTAGCAAAGAAAGACCCCTGGCCCATTGTTTTACTTTACTGAAGTTTAAGTGGTTACAGAAGTGATGAAGCTGGATCTGGCGTTTTCACTTGCAAAGTGATACAATTAGCTTTCCCTTTTCCCCTGGCCATCCCCCTATTATCAATTAATGTCCAATTAGGTGCCCGTATGTTGTTTGGGGAAAGGACCCTCAGTTCATGGGCTTTCCAGCTCTGCATTCCTACAAGTGACCTTTGGCTGGCTGATGTTTCTCCTTTCTACTGCTTGGTTCCCATTCTCTTCCCCCCCCCCCGCCCCCAATTCCTCCCTACATTCCAATCCTCTCCTCCCTCCCCCCATTGCAAATGTCAGACTATCAGTAAGTGATGCTTGGCTAGCAGAATGGCAGCCATGACACATGTACTGTTAATCCTCACTTAATTGCCCTGTTTAGCGACCACTTGAAATTACGACAATAATGAAAAAACTCCAGGACCGGTCCTCACACTTAGGATCTTTGGGGTGTCCCCTTGGACAAGTGTTGAGATTTAGTTGCTTCCAACCAGTAGGAATTTATGATTGTCACCGCATCCCATGGTTATGTGACTGCCATTAGGCATGCTTCATAGCAGTGCAACAACCAGCGGAATCAATGGAGAAATAAACAGCAAAATTGCAAGTCATGGCCACATGATGCTTTGCTTAATGACCATGTTGCCGGACCCAATTATGATCTTTTTGGGACTACACAGAACTGAAAAACCGCCATTTTGAATTTTAACAAATTCAAGACCATCCGCATTTCACTAGACATTCTCTGACTTTGGAAACACCAACTCCTGAATAGGAGTTTGGAGAACACCCAGTGATCTCCATATCAGGTCCTGAATGCAAGTCTTTAGTCAATTTTTAAACAATGAGGGGAAATCCTGACGTGGACTTTTCCAAAATAGGATGCCAGGTTCGATGGGATATGACTTCACTGGAACCTTTCATCGCTGTACAGGTAGACCTCGACTTACAACCATTTGTTTAGTGACTTGTTCAAAGTTACAACAGCACTGAAAAGTGACATATGATGGGTTCTCACATTTAGGACGTTCATAACATCATAGTATAAAAGGTCATAGAACTGGGCATGACTCACTTAACAACCACCTTGTTTAGCAACGGAAATTCTGGTCCCAATTATGCCTGCATATTATATCTTCATGCACTTATTAATAAAGAGGGCCCATGTCCCTTTCTCAAGCTAAAGATCCATGTGGTGAGACAATCAGGAATGATGTATTTGTTTTGTGTCTCCAAAGAGCTACACATCTTACCCAGCAGGCCTTTATAGTATGCACTTTCCTCCATTAATTTGACAGAAATCTTATTTTTTAAAAAATGCTGTTTGATTTAAGTCAAAAGCAAAATAATTAAAATATACACTCTGAAAGCAATATGTCTTTTAGTTCATAGAAACTCCCTCCCTTCAGACCTCCCCTGCTATTCAGGGAAATAGAACAAGCATAACAGTATTTCATAATTAATGCACAATAACACACACACAAGGCTACCTCCAACCCATGTGGTGAGATCTTCAGATATTCACTGACATCATTGCTGTTCAGCATGGCCCTAATATTGGTCAGGTCGACTTTCTCGTATGTAAACTGTCTCCCTTCTTTCAAAACTGCAGGAAACAAGAAGAAAGGTTATAAAGGCCATCCCAGCAATGTAGAAATGGTAACCTCAAAAACTGAATTTGGCTACCCAAATCTGGCCATTTTAAGAATGAATCAAATACTTTCTGAATCAGCAACTATCCCTTTAAATAACAGGCATTCAAAGACCAAATTCTTTAGAATTTGGGCTTAACGGGAATGAGCCCACATGCTAAATGCTTCCTGCTTGTCTTCTGCCAGCAAAAGCAATTAAGCATAACTGCTCCATCTGTGGTTTGCTTAGCATTATGTGCAAATGAGAATCCCTAGCTGATTTTTCTTCTAACAAATTGAAGTCATTAGCTTGCCTTACAATTTGAGCATGTCAAAAGAAGAGCAAGCCAGGGACTATGATTTCTAACCAAGATGAGAGAGGATCCATTCTCACCACCCCCAGAAGAGCCTGCAAAAAGAAGCCTGCAAAGAGCAGATACTAATATACAATATTCCCCAAAATTCAATTATATATTGAATTTTAGAGTGTCGGCTAAGGGTATAAATATTGACTAGGGATACGGTAGTTGATATTTCTCCAGAAGGCTTATTTCTCTGATTAGAGATGGAATAGAACAAAACCAGCGAATCTGTGCTTCTATACATATTCTACTAATACTAACTAAATTTAGGTGCTGGCAGGAGATTATTTTCAATTTACTAATTAAGAAATTCAATTTCAATGGCTTTTCATTAATGAAGGACTTCATCTTCTGAAAATTGATATGGTATTTGTTTCAGGAATGAATTAGATTATCTAATATTAATTTAATATTAATTTAATTTGTTGTTGATCTATGTCTTTGTGTCTTGTGGTTCTGTTGTTTTTCTTACGTAAGCCGCCCTGAATCCCTCAGGAGATAGGGCGGCATATAAGTTGAATAAATTAAATAAATAAATAAATAATATCATCTGCATTCAAAACAGGACAAATAACATTGGGGTTATTTTGTATTCTTTCCCCTCCTGAGCTGGGTCTCAAACCAATTTGTCTTTTTGGCTGGCATTACTTAATCTACAAAATAAAAGCCTAGAGAACCCAGCTTGAAGACTAAATGGACAGTTTAGAATCTCCAATTAAAACCTCTTCAGTCAGAAAACCCAACTATTTACCAGTTAAAATAGACAAGTTCATGGCTATGTTTCATTAAGACACTTGATTAACAGTGTAATTTGTATCTGCCACTTTCGCTGGAATTACCAACAGTGGAGAACTGGATCTACAGCTAAATGCCAGCACAGGTACTAAAACAAGACCTTTGCAGAAATGAAGAAGTGTGCTAACTTACATGCTCCCTTTTAGTAATGGAGAATCCTGATAGGTTGTACTCTTCTACAACAGGAGTCTCCAAACCTGACAACTTTACAACTTATGGACTTCAACTCCCAGAATTCCTCAGCCAGCAAGTTGAAGTCTACAAGTTTTAAAGTTGTGAAGTTTGGAAACCCCTTGCTCTACCACAAAAACAATGTATTATTTCTATTCGTCTAATTTCCCAATTTATACTAATAATCACCATTACTAGTGTCTCAGATCTCTAACCAAGAGAATATTACATTTTAAGTGCAGATCCTAAAAACAATATGGGTTTAGAAGAATTAAAATTCACAACAGCAGTATGTCAATGAAACTGCTGCTTTCCTCAGTTTTCCTCCTCCTGCTCCATCTTATACATGTAAGTTCATGCACACCACTTATACACCACTCAAGAACTGCACTCCAAATATTTGATGAAATGAATATGCAAGTTTATTTTATAAGCATATTAGTTTTAAGGGTTGTTACTTTTGCTGCAAACACTAGACATTTCTNCAAACACTAGACATTTCTAATAACCATGCTGCTTTCGAAGATTATCACTTCACAGTAGAAAAATATTATTACTTACATAGATTGTCTAAACTCCACTGAGCACAGAATCCAACTTGGCGTTTTAAATAGTCCGGATTATTTGTCCATTTCTCTAACAAAACCAGCTGATCACTGATGCAGGTATCAGAAACTGTCATTTTATTCTCACCTAGAGGTAGAATGTGTTCACAATTATGAAAAAAAAAACCGTGATCATTAAAAACCCAGCATTTCCAAGAGGAAAAAATGCTCTTGTGTTTCCCTCCCCACTTTTTTTTCCATATTCCCCGTTCTCATACTATATAAATTCCACCAAAATCCATTAAAGCTTCAGCAGCTAGTAGCTGCTGGCAGATAGACAGGGACAGAGGCCAAGGAAACAACTCCAGCTGCAGTCATCATCAGGAGCTGAATTCAGCTCAGGGGCATCTTGATTTTACTATCCATTTGTTCTTCAGGATATGCAAATGTTTGAACACAGTCAACGCATGTCAAGCCAGAGGCACATTCAGGTCTGCCCCCATTTCTTGATAACGAATTTAGTCCCTTGCAGCTTTGAAATTTGGGGAAGAAGCCCTCAACAGCACCATCAAGGTCCTAATGGATGATGGAATTCGTCCTGCTTCTCCGCCCCTGAAGTCACATCTAGGGGTGGCTGAGGATTCAAAGCTTATGCTCTCAATTTGACAAGCCTTCCTGCTTTCTCCAACTGCCATCTCCAGTGGTGTGAAAGGAACAGCGGGAAGGAGATCTTGGAACCCACACAAATTGCTACCTGCTAGTTATTTGCTTAAAACAGGAGTGAAATCACCACTCCTGACATAGCCAGGTAGGATTTTAGAAGAAAGGAATAAATACAACCCATGAAGACTTTCAAAAGGGCAGTTGAGGCCTGGTTCTTTCCCCCTGCCTTTGAGTCAGTGTGAACAGAGCAGATTTCAGAAGTGGTTTGCCACTGCCTCCTTCCTAGGGCAAGATAGACTGGCTGGCTCAAGGTCACCCAGCTGGCTTCATGTGTAATGCAAGTCTAGAACTCACAACTTCCCATTTTGTAACCCAGTGCTTTAATTACTGCACTGAACAGGCTCTCTAGAGGAGCTATAATGGAGTGTATTTTAGTTCTGGCTGCATGTTATTATTTTAATTGGTTTTTAATGGTACATGTTTTTTGTATTGTTTATTTGTATCCTAGCCAAGTCTTGCTGTTTGATTTGGGCAGCCATATAAATGCTCAAAATACTGTAAATATCTCACATAATAACCCATCCTGGGACCTGTTTTGTTTTTAATTCTGCGTTTCAAATGAGCACTCTTACTTGTTTGTGCAAACTTCTCCAGGGCTATTAGTGCAAAAAGCATGACTGTCGGATGGGACTGGAACTCCTAAGACAAAGAAGGAAAATTATTGCATTCAATATTCCCCAAAGTTGTCTTCAAAATCAAGCGTTGGTTAGTTTTTCCAACACAGGGAAAAATGTGTAAGAAAAATTACTCTTTAACACAATAAAAATAGCCTAAAGATAAGGTTTATTTCAGAGAGCCAGGCATCAATACAAATTGCTTTCCTACACAAAAGGAAATAAGATAACTATTCTAGTTCAGCAAGTGAAAAAGCCAGAAGTTCTAGCTACAGGATCACCCCCTCCTCTTCCCCACTCAAAAAAGGTTCCTCATCTTCCAAACCATAGTTTCTGCAGAGGTAAATTGCACCAGAAGTCCCCAACCTTTCTGGCTTGGTGGCCCCAAGCCACACACGGAGGTGGGGGGACAAGGGTTCTGTCATTGGTAGGAGTGTGCGTGAATGCGCATAGCTCCATTTGTGCTCCCACAAACAGAGCTTTGTGCGCAAGTGCAAGCACCTGACACTCATGCAAGTAAAGACATGCGTGTGCACACTCGCCCACTGCTTGCCTGGCCTGGTTCTGCTCACTTCTGGGGAAGGGGGATGGTTCAGTGTGACTGCCCACCCTTCATGCAAGTGGAGCTGTGTGCATGCACACACGCTCGCCCACTGCTCACAGGATCCGGTTCCGAATGGGCCGTAGCCCAGGGGTTGGGGGACATCCCATCCATCCCATTTGCAGCCTTCAGCACCTCTTCCAGAATGTCAGAAACACTTCAAACCTCCTTCATCCCAATTCAGATACATTTATTTCTTTGGAGGAAGGTTTAAAGATCAAATTGTTTTGATTCTAGGCCCACCTACCCTGATACCATAAGCCACTTTTCTGCAGCCTCCAGGCAAGGCTGAAGGAGAGGCCTTTATCATTTTAATAGTCCTTCTGAAGCTTTAGTGTAACTAATGAAGAGATTCCCACGCCCCATGTAAATTATACTGCTAAAATGAAGAAAAGCAGGCACGGATTTTATGTAAAATAACAGTGACTGCAATTTTAATACTAAAAGGCAGCTGTCCCTTAAGCCAGGATCCTTATATTACCATGCTCTACATGACTAGATATTGATCAATGATTAGAGAAAAGAATGCAGTAGGTGCACAAGTATATTCAGTAGCACATAAGTAATTTACAGGTACTTTCCTTTAAGTTTTCAAATGCATGTTGCCTGACCGCCTTAAAAATGAAAAGGCTGTTAAATGTAAATGTTGCTGGTATTTCTATATTTCTCTACAGATGAAAATGGAGTGGTTCACAACTTTTATTTATAATTACATATAAAAATTCACAAAAGCAAAAATAGGATTGTGATCAAGTGAGCATGACGTGGGATGAAATGTTTACACACAATATTTAGCATACTGTTTTATTTTGGTACTCACCAAGCTCTGCAGTAAGTACTCCAAGATTCCTTGGCTGAGTAAACCTACACTTGCAGGGCCTGTAAAAACACTAAAAATGAAACACGTGCATCGAAGGTGCTGTTTTACATTGTTTAAGAAGTCTCTTCAGAAAAGTTTAGGATCCTGCACTGCCTTCCCAGTTCTCTTGCTTTATGGAAGGAAGAAGCATGCAGCAAAGAAGATATAGCTGCAAAAATCTTTTTTCACTGACGTTTTCTCTCTCTCATTACCACAGAAGAATACAAGCAACACATAAAATGATTTACATGTGACACCTCCAGTCTTGTTTGTCCTTCTAAAAAGGTTGATTAAATTCAGTAGTGATATTTTGTTTCACACCTTCGGACAAAACAAATTCTAGACTTCCCCTCTGCAGATATTGCCATATAAGGGGGAGTCAAAGGAAGAACAGGAATCTATATGTAAACATCTCTCTCCTACCACTCATAAACCACTGTACTGCATTCTGGCAAATGACATCAGGGATTACAAATTAATTTAAAGAGATTAAAACACTGTCATGTCATCTGAAGGATGTTCTATGAGCAGATGTCTAATTATAGACAATATATTTATTACAGATTAGGAGAGGGTGAAGCTGTAAAACCTAGAAACGTGGTGTGTGGAGAAATCCTAAAGAACTTGACTGTAACCTCCCCATAAAGACATCCCAGAATCCTTACCTGCAAGCTTTTCTGCCAAACAGCCCAGGACTGCAGTGGTGTTCCGATGTTTAGCAGGATGACAGGCATCCTGGAGAGCCACTGCTCCATTTAAATTTAATATTTCTGTCAATTTCTGCAATGCATCCTACACAGGAAAAGGAGCAGGCTGTTGAATGTCAGATCACCAAAAGAAACATTCCATTCCATTCATATCTTAGTACCATATAAGATAACATATCTATACTTATACAGGCACAAGCTGAATTTAAAATAACCCTTGATCCTAACAGTAAGCACTGAAATTGCACCAACAAAATTTATAAAATAAAATAAAAATAATTAAAAAAATAAAGGAGTGAATTAAAAAGAAAAGAAAACAATAACAAAAACCCTCAAGGGGCAGATTCAATGGACCATTGAGTCTTTTTCTGCCATCCATTTTCTATATTTCTATGAAATAACAAAATCAAGTTTTTTCTTTTGGAGAGACTTTACTTAAGACAACTTTCCAATATGGACTATAAGACACCAACAGTGATGGCTCACAACATTTAACAGAAGTCAAAAGATTGAAGGAAGCTGAGGAACACTATTAAACACGTGAAAACTAGAAGCCATATTTTCCCCGATTATGCTTCAAACAAATTTGCATTGTAAAACAAATATATTTAAGTTTTACATCTGAAAGACACACCTAAGAATACACCCAAGCCATTCTGCATGATATCTGTTAACCTTGTCCCTACAATGGATATCACTGTGGATTGTGGACTGAAGCAAAAGATCAGCAATCTGGAGAAAACTGATATACACAACATAATTGAATAATAAGCAGTTAGCAAATGTAACCATTTTGAAGCTGCTTCAAATTTCTACTGTTTTTGTTTTTATATCTATATTGATAACGATTGTCAAATTATATGTTCAAATATACAGCATTAGGAATCACATACCGAATTCTGGTTATCTAAGATTTAGTTATTTAAAATAACTATTCTATTTTTTCAGAGCAGATAACTTTTTAGACCATTTTATAATAGAATTATCAGCATTTCAAAATTAGAGAAAAAATACAAAAATGAAAGCAAGAGTTCTTAGATTCCTATTATTAGACTGTGAATACTTTCGATATTTTGATATTATGAGAAAAAAACATCGATATACAGCAATAGGATACAAAAACAACTATGAATTAACAAGGCACAAACTATAGATCTTTTTATATGAACAACTAGTGATGATGAATTAAAATAAATAATATAGAAATTGGAAAATTAATTACATAAACAATATCTGTATGTTTAGCATTACTCTGAGGACACATTACACGATGACCTTCTATGAAATACATATTGTATTGATTAAAATCAAATAGGTTTTGCTAGAACACATGGTTTGAGTCACTGTTTTTTATTTTCTGAATTTTTATTCAAGTTATATTTTTGATATAAAACTGACAAACATCTCCCATTCAACCACACTGAAGTATTTTATTCATTTGAGACCTGCATTTTTTTTTAAATGCACACTTNGAAGTAGACTTTTAAAGCAGTTGCTTTAATTTTAAATTTAATCAGGTATTTAACTTACTTTGGTTGGTAATGGGCACTCATCCAAGAGTAAAGTTATAACAGCTGGTCCCAAGGGGTCTTCTAATGGAATAACTCTTATTAAGGACTGGACAACTTCCAGCCATCCTTCATCTGTCAACCAACAAAGAATAAAAGCAAATATCTTAACTTAAAGAAATAAAGAGACATACCACTAATCAAAAGCAGGATTTCATCAGCATCTGAATAATTCAACGGGACAAATTGTCTCAGACATGTTAAAAATAAAATGATTGGCTGTTGATCCAGAGTGGAATGGCAGGACAAAATTAGGCCTCTTGGAGTCAAGACAGATACTCTTAATACCCGAATGGAATGTCAGGGCAAACTTTCACTCGTACAAAATACAGCAACACAAGTTTGTGGAACCCAGGATACTTTGGGCAGATGGTGCTAGAGGAAGAATTTAACACTTTCCACAGGTGAAACACACAATCAGTTGTGCAGCAAAATATTCTCCACAGAAGACAATGCATCTCACTGCATGCAAGATTATTAATGAGTTTCTACAATCCCTGCAGGGTCAGATTTTGTTCTCTTTAATGTGTGTGGGATGGGAAAGTTTATGTGACTTTGGGATAAAGCAATGGTCATAAGTATGAACCAATTGCCAAGCATCTGGATTTTGATCACATGATCATGGGGATGCTAGGTTGTAACTGTGAAAAATGGCCATAAGCTGTTGTAACTTTGAACAGTCACTAAATGAACTGTTATAAGGCGAGGACTACCTGTATATCCCCCTGTTCAGGAGCTCAAGGAAGCTTATTGTACCCTCTCCTCTTGCTTTTTACCCACAACAATAATCCCATAACGTAAGTTGGGCTGAGAGAGTGAATTACCCAAAGAAAGCTGAGGGGATTTTGTCCCTTGCCAAAGCCCACAAGAATGTGGGCCCTTGGCAAAGGCCAAAATTCACGCGCATTGACTCCCCAATCTCTTTTTGAAAACCCCAAATTCTGTCTGATGTTTTAACGGGAGTTAAAGATTAAAAAATGCATTGCTTTACCCTAAGTTGGAGGTAGAAATGCCAGGGCGGGGATGTTGCATCCAATAGTCATACCCAAAGACTCTCTTTCTCCAGAAAATCAGAGGCAGTCGATCATATTTGCCACAATATGAACAGAAAATCGAGTCATAATGATTTGCTCATCATAAGGGAACTTTGAATTCTCATATGCTGTAAGAATTGCTGTAATCACTTTAGTCAGGAAGAGTGTTTTAATCTGGCCCTATCTCCTAGTTCCTTCTTAAAGGAAAATGGGAAGAAAAAAAATAGAGTTTTTGCAAAGCACACTGCAGGATCCAGAAATAATGAAACTGCCCTGACTTAAACTGCTTTTTTATTTTCAACAAAAGTACAGTTTAAATTTAGAATGGTTACATGCAATACAGGAGATCACAACAGCACTGAGTAAAGAAAACAGAGGTAGGTAGTAGGTAGGCCTCGACTTACACCAGTTGCTTAGTGACTGAGGTTCCAACACATCCCTCAACAGGTATTTATGACCTGGTTCTGAAGTTCTCCTCCCACCCACACAAGTGCCCTGCATTTATAGCCATCTGCAGCGTCCTGTGGTCACATGACCATTTCTAGTTTTTCCAAAAACAGCACTTCCTGGTTTTTGGCAAAAACACCCCATAGCAATAGGTTCAACTTAATGACTATGGCATTTGCTTAACAACTGCTGCAAAAATGGTCATAAAATTGGGCTGGTCACATGATGGCCCATTTTATCTGTCACGATTTATGATCACAATGAGAGGGTCCATTGTGGTTGTTAAGTCAAGGACTACCTGTATCAAGGTGTGGGTTTGTGTAGGTATGTAACACTGTTTCTCATAAGTTATGCTACCAAACTGCAGAATTTTATGAGCAGCTTCCAGTTTCTCCAACAGATCTTGGAGCCTCAGAATAGAACAATTTAGACTTTTTGTAACTGTGCCAAGCAATCAAATACTTAATATGCACAGCAGCTTGGGGGAAATCTAGAGGTATCTGTACACACTGGAGGTCTTCCCTGCTCCTGCAAACCTTCTTGGTTTTTAATTACAACTTTCTTTTCCGTTTAGATGGAAAGTACGTAGCTACTCCTTTGGCGATTGTAAGATCAATTACTCGATCGCAGTAGAAACAAAATAAGTCAGCTGGCAGGCTGATTTTCTCCAACGGCATAATTCATAAATTTAGCCAGATTAAACAGGTACGCTTATAATTATCAAAGAAATAGTTATTTTATTTTACCAAGCTTGCTGCCAGGCAGAAGTATTATTTAAATGATTGCTCAACTTCACATAATAAACACACACTGAAACTCTGTAAGTCTTTCCAGAGTGAAAAGTTTATTTCAACAAAGAACAACTGAAGTGCCACCCAATGGAATGGAAATACCTGTTTCTGCCATTTCGTGCAAGGTCATCATCGAATAAGGAGGTTCCTGATCACTAAAAGAAAAAGAAAAAAAACCTTGTTCATTATTACCGAATTGGTACATTTCTATCTGCCTGCATTGAATTAAAAACAGTACAGATAGTCAGGTAGTCCTCAACTTATGACAGAATTCAGTCCCAAATTTCCATTGCTAAGTAAGACAGTTGTTAAGCTCACTTAACAACTGTCTTACAATTACCACAATTGTTAAGTGAATCACTGCAGTTGTTAAGTTGGTAACATAGTTGTTAAGTGAATCTGGCTTCCCCATGGACTTTACTTGTCAGAAAGTTGCAAAGGGGGATCATGTGACCCCGGGACACTGCAACCGTGATAAATGTGTGTGTTGCCAAGTGTCTGAATTTTGATCACATGACCATGGGGATGCTGCAGTTGTCATAAATGTGAAAAATGGTTATGTCACTTTTTCGATGCCGGTGTAAATTTGAATGGTCACTACATGAATATTTGTAAGTCGAGGACTACCTGTAATCCCAACTCATGAGAAAGTTCTCTATCTAACCTGTAGAATGGTCACACTCTACTATCCAACAAATTCTTACATCATCCTTTCTTCAAGGAGTTTAGACCAGCAGGTATATCTTGCCTTTCATCCTTACAACAATTCTGCCAGCTTCTCTCCTACAGACGCGGACTTTTACTACTACTAGCTTACAAAATAACGTAAATGCAGGACNGGGTCTTTAGCACGGCTAATGTGATAGGATTATTTGGGGGATAAAATGGGGTAACTTTCTGGACACTGGATTCCATGGAAGGATAACTGGAGCCAAGTGAAATAAACGGCCATTCAAGCAACTGCTGCAGAGACCAAAATAACAATTACAGCTGTTTACCCAAGGATGTGCCAAAAAAAAGGGTTTAGTACAATTTTGTGAAAAACTAGTCATTTCTCCCCCAACAAAAGACCAATGGAAATAGGAACAGAACTAATTAGCCAATAAAGGGACTTCATAAAGAGCACCAGCAAAATTCAATGCAAGCAAATGTCTGACATGACATTGATATTCTGCCTGTCTTTAATTATAGAACTCAAAGGAGAATATGCAGGGTTGCCTGGCTGTTTTACATCCTTATACTAGTAACAGCCAGCATGATCATCTTTACTTCAGTGAAGTTACAATATTGCATGACTTCCAGACATGCCCAGGTGCTTCGTTCCTTGTCAGAAAAGACACAAGAGATACAGAATGGCTGATAAAGAATGATCATCTGAAGAATTATGAGAGCTTTTGTTAACAGCAAAGGTACCCTGGAACAGGAGTCTCCAACCTTGGCAACTATAAGACTTGTAGACTTCAACTCCCAGAATTCCCCACCAAGCCATGCTTCGGAGAGCAAGCCACAGGATAGGATGGGGTGGGATGGGGAGCAACTTGCAACCTTCTTCTAGCTTCCCCATTGACTCGGCTTGTGGGAAGTCAGCAGGGAAGATAGTGAATAGCAGTCAGGGATGCTGCCACTCTCTGAATTGCAACAAGCTAGTTGCCAAGCGACCCAATCTTGATCACAGGGCGAAACTTTGAGGACTGGTCATCATTTCCTTAGTTCAGTGCTGTTGTAACTTCAAACAAGTGGTTGTAACCTGAAGGTTACCTGTAATAAGTGACATATGTTCAATTCTTTGTTTAAAATCACTTCTTTCATTCTTCTAGCATCCCAAGTTACCTACATAGCATTCCTTCTACCTTCACCATAACAAGTAAATGATGAGCTGGATGGGCACTGACTAGTAAACCAGTGAGCTTCAACAGCTGAGTGTAGAACTGAAGCTGGATCTGATCCAACTTCTTAACAACTACAGGTAGTTCTTGACTTACAAGTTTGCTTAGTGACCGTTCAAAGTTACAACGGCACTGAAATAAGCAACTTATGACCATTTCCCATACTTATGACCATTGCAGCATCTCCACAGTCACGTGATTTACATTCTGATACTTGGCAAGTGACTCGTATTTATGATGGTTGCAGAGTCCTGGGGTCATGTGATCCCCTTCTGCGACCCTCTGATAAGCAAAGTCAATGGGGAAGCCAGATTCCCTTAATAACTGTGTTACTAACTTAACAACTGCAGCGATTCATTTAACAAACGTGGCAAAAAAAAGTCGTAAAATGGGGCAAAACTCACTTCACAAATTTCTCACTTAGAAACATAAATGTTGGGTCCAATTGTGGTCGTAAGTTGATGACGAACTATACTCATGTAGTATTTTTCCTACAGCAACCAATCAAATGCCAATAACAATTCAGGGAAACAACAGCCGTATCTTGGTCCTTTTTCTAAATGTGTATTTGGTGTATATGATTCTAATCTTATTGATAATCATGTTATCATAAGAGACACTCAGAAACCAGTCCTCCATGAATTTATCTAGTTTTCTTTTAAAGCCACAAACTGCTTTGCACTCTTCCTTCTCCATCCCTTCTTTTTGTAACATATCTATTACATCATCCAGAAACCAGTGCAATAGGGATGTAGTAGTAGAGGGCCATAGCTTGCTGGCTTGGCACCTCTGTGGTTAAAAAGAGTTTTCTTTCTTAAGCTTGACTTCTGGTGACTGGATGCACACACACCCTATACCATTTTTGGCAACAAAACACAATGATCTCAAATTCCAAAGACAGGAGTCAGGTAAAGGTTTCTCCCAAAACTGTGTTGTAAGCAGGCATTTTCCAAAGTTTTCATTTAGTGATTCACTATCAACATCCTGAAAAAGTGGTTTATAGAAATCCTTCATCAGCAGGAGCATGATCCCAGGAGCATTTACAAGTATTAGTAACACACATTCTTGCCTCTGTCAAAAATGTGTCTGCTTTCAAAGAGTGTGGAACCAGCTTTAGCCTCTTTCACTACAACTTACTGTGTGATTAATGCCTATTAACTTTTATATTGTACTTATACTGCTTAATTTGATTATGTCACCCTTGACTGATGAAAGTTCTTTATAGCAGAACTAGGGTGTGTTGGGTTACAAACCTAAAACAAAAGTTATAATCCAGGTAGCGTTAAAACTAAGGCTGAACCAAAAGAAACATAAATAGCTTCCCTATATCATTGAACTGCAGTTCCCAAAGTTCTTCAAGCAGCATGACCAAAAGTGGCTGATCTAGTATCTAATCCATTCAATCTTTCTTGAAAAGTTAGCAGAAATTACAAATCTGCTACTGTCAGACACACAAAAAAACAGGGTTTAGCTAAGAGTCTCTCTCCAAAACTACCTTCTTAATAGGTACTTTCCAATGTTATTTATCTAATGATTCAGCATCCTGAAAATGTGTCTCAAGGAAGACACAAACACACCCATTTTTATGTCCATTAAGCCTAGAGCTTCAGCCCTCTGATGGCTCCAGATAGCAACTGAGGAATCTGTAGCACTCAGGTTCATTCACTGACTCATTGCTCTCCAGATACTTACTTGTCTACTAATGTCCGAATTACTGCCAGCGTGTCAAGTACTAACACATCGACATTATGTTTTTTCCTTCTGGGTTCATGTGGCCCCCGCCCCCGCCGGGGGGGCCGTACTGGGTCCCTCTGATGGCTCCTTGTTTCAGGTACAGGCATTCTGCTGTTCTCTGCCTGGTGATTCCTGGATTCTGCATTTTCTTCTGCACTGCTGTCTTCTCGACAAACACAGGAATTGCCCATGCTGCTAATCCCCAAGGTTTGTAGCAAACAGAGAATATGCCGTTCAAAGGTCAGCCGTAAACCTTGGAAAAGGTTTCTGCTTGCATAGAGCACAACCAAAGCAACAACAATCATCTAGACCGTTTTAAAATCAATGTTTTTGGGAAGTTGAATTGTAGCCTTTGCATCATACAAGTTTGTAAAAACTGGAACGGGCAGGAAATGGTTGGTTTACTTTCTGACATCATCACTGGTGATACTCATTGGTTATCCAAAAGAGGCCTGCAAAAAAAAATCAATCTGGATTTAAATTATAATGAAGCAAACAAGCCTCCCACACCTCCATATTCAAATCATAGGTTGACAGTGGCATGTCATTGTGCCTTAAACTCACCAGTTACCTTTAGCAAAAAATATAAAATTTGGAATCTGTCCCACCTGCAAACCTTGCCTGATTATTCCAAAATTTGCTAAGGTCACCAATGGTTTATTTATTATCTGTTCTAGGTTCAGACACTTTGTTATTCAGGGCTACATCAAGGACAATAAGGTAGAGTGTGCCACAATTTATTTATTTTTTTCTCTATAGCATCTCCCTATATTAGAAAGCTTTGTATTCTTTGCAAGAAGTAAATTTCCAGGCTTCGTCTTCTTCGCTGCCCATCAATAATAGATTGATTGGTTCCAAGAAAAGACAAAGGGAGCACCAGTCAGTACAACAGATGACAGGAGGAGCAATTGAGGCCACATAGGTTGGAATTTCTTACCTATGATTATTTTGGGGGACTGTGCATACTTCTTGAAAATGATGCAAAAAGAACACACATCCTATTTATCTATATCCAGAAAAAATAGTTTGGAAGCCAATGAACATAGAAAATCCTTCAGTTAACTCTCAGACATGCTTTTTTCAGACTTCTACAGAGGAACATATCTGTCAATCACCCCAAGTCTTCCCAATATAAGGCAACCTGTTAGATGCATTGTCTACCAAATGAGACAATGCAAATATAACAGGCAGCACAAAAAAACCTTTATGTCAAACAATTCACTTACAAATCACAAGTAGCAAAATTTGTGGAGACACATAATTTTAAATAGATTTAAGTAGAATTCTAGGACTCTTCCAAGGCAATGAGGTCTCTTTACTAATAAAGGGTAACTTGTTTCTCTTGTGTTTGCCAAGATACTCTTTCTTGAAATTGCAGCTCTGTAGAAACTGCAAAAACACCACAAAATCTTGTAACTAAATGCCACTCTATTTATACAATGTATATGGCCATTTGGTTCAAATGTATGTCTTTGGGTGACTAAGAATAATTAAATACTATGCAAAGGCATAGGACAATATACAAACAGCATAAATATAGCAGCTGAAGTAAAAAGTGTCCCACTACCAAATTAACATGACCATTATTATGCTACAAGTTTCCCTATCTATCTATTCTTTTCACTATTATCTTTCTTCTACAAAGCCTTCCTCAATAGCTGCTTTCATCTCTCTTATGACAGTGTATGTATTAAATAAATGGACATTAGCAGCTACATACTGTATATAAAGGTTAAGCCAAACCAGTATTAGCATCCGATCTGCTGCCAGAAGCTGATGGACCACAGTATTTTCTTTCCCAGCTCTGTTCTTTTTTTTAACCATTCAAAGGTTGGGACAGACTTAGCAGGATGCATCTTAGGGAAACTTCCTATCCTGGAAATACACTTATAGAAGTCAGGGCTTTTAAAAAGAATTTTATGAGCGTGCCAATGAAGTATGTGCAATACCACCAATATGCTGCTTCGTACAGAACCAAAATCAACAGATCAGAGACTTCAGAAGACTTCCTAGAGATAATCACTATGCATGCATATTCAACAACGGTATCAATGGAAGCTCAGAGTTGAACTGTGGATTCCTTGGTGCTCTCAGAGCTTGGTGGTTTGTTTGCAAAGGTTTCAGTACCAGAATAGGGAACATTTTCTAGCACTTGAAGATATTCTCTGAGCTTGGTTGTTTTCTTGTAGAGGTTTCATTATCCAAACTAGTTTCAACCCTGAGCTGCAAATATTCTCTTTGCTGCTGAAGATATTATCTAGTCTGGTAACAAAACGTCTGTAAGCAAACCACCAGGCTCAGTCAGCACCAAGGACTTCACATTCAACAATAATGGTTGGCAGCACTAAATACTTATGAAATGAGACTTGCAGAGAACAAGGACTTTAAACTACCAAGTTGCTTTCAGCTGTTATATCTTACTTGCCATGTGTATTTTTAGCAACATTCGCCAACCAATTGCATCAGATATAAATTCTTGGAGCAAGAATTCTATTTTTTGAGTGACCCAGACATAAAACTGTGAACATGTTTCAGGATCTTTTGATATCTAGTATGTTTCTTTATCAGAATAAAAGCTGCACACCATACTTCCTATGAGGTAGCTTAATGAACATAATCATGCAATTGCCATCTTTTATGCAATAAGTTTATTTAATTTGTTGGACAATGTACTCACACAATATGTATTTCCTCCTAAACTTGTTTTAAATCACAAATATATTTTCAAAGCTGATGAGGACTCTTTTATAAGAAATCCAAATGACTGAAAAATTATAGAAATGGTACCAGTCCACTTATTTGTGTAACATGTAATGAAATAATCACTATTTCAGAGATTCTTTTTACATCGTAACCATCAGGTTAAAAAAAATCCTCGCTCTAAATTTTTGCTAAGAAACCACATTTGAACATTTCAACCACCAAGCTTATTTCAATTTCTTTAGTGATTGCCAATATATGAAAACTCAGCTTTCAGATAGCTAACCCATAAAAGCTATTAGCAACATTGTTGTGATCCCAGAAAATAAAAATATTTTTGTCTCTCTTGCAAAACATCCATATATGAGAACTTCTAATATGATGAATTAATGAAGACATGCCTTATCTCACCAGATCAAAATTTGCCTTATATTCTAATATTAGATTTGTTTATATAACTTCATATTCAATATATTCCTATTAAAAAACATTTTCTTACCACAAGTTTGCCCTTCTTGTTTTTGTTAAATTCATTGGTCGTTACAAAACATTCCAGAATCTCTATTTTAATCATAAAGTTGTTTTAACTGCAAGAATACTACAGCCTAAAGTCTGGATGACATTTGGCATTAACCTCAAAACTGCTTTTCAGGTTGACAAACCATTAATGGTGAACATTAATAAGTATGTATAAATAATTAAATGTTCATATTTTACTGGCCATTAGCCCATCTACAATCAAAGCTTGAAGTTTGTCAAAGTGCAAAATATATCAACACATCAATTTCTGCTAATGGCTTGATCCTAATCCAACTTGAAATAGTGAGATGTTCAAGAACAGCCTAGATCAAGCATTCTGATAGCAAGGTTCATAAGAGAATACTGTACACAACACTTTCAAAGAACCATCAGAACAAAACACACAATTACCAATATATTCACATTCACTCCAGTTTCCATCATGATAAATAAAGGGCCACAATAAGAGGCATATGGTATTTTTTGAAGATAAGTTGGGGAAAAAGATTTTATGAGCTACTACTATACTATCTTACTACTATACTATACTATACTATACTATNTACTATACTATACTATACTATACTATCTTAAGCATCTGCACGACTGGTTTTCTAGGCATATTTGAACCACAACTAAAGTCAATAAAATGTCATTCAACTGTCATCAAATGTGAAAACTTGGCTTAATCATAGTTTATTGAACAGGCCACAATTCGCTCTGTTCAAACAGAGGAAGCCAAACAAATGGATTATGGTTTAGTTAATTTATAGTCTCCCGTAATGCAACACCCACAAAGAGCTGGAAGGACCAGGAGCCAGTCTTTTGAACAATAACACTCCACATCAGAACATGGATATGAATTTTATTCATAAAATTGCTGCAAACTAAAGCCTATACTCTCCCATAAAAAGTTTAAGTTTTTCTTCTTGAACCCTTGTTTTTAAGACACATTTTGCTCTGTTGAACAGTTGCAAGCAACAGCCACAGATCTACGTGGCTCATAGTTCATCATACTATGTGCTGACTGGGATAAAATGATGCATTCCCAGCCATTTCCTTCTAGTAAAACTACACAGATCCACAGGCTATGAAATTGTCTTTGAGGGAGATGGGTGATACATAAATGTGAAAAATAAAAAAAATATTGTAAGATTTTACATGCTGAACCAAGACCACTCAGTTATCCTGAGTCTATTGGAAAAAGCTGTAGGTCTGTAACCATTTTATTTCTTTCAAGTACTACTGGAAAGTCCTAGCATTTTTTTCAGTACATGTCTAGCAAATATGCTAAATCACAGGCATTGGTTTTAGTCAGATATATATATATACATGGAACAGCAGCCATGCCTTACCCAAGTCAAAAATAAGAAAATACTAATTTGAGATTTGACTTATAGGAATATTCATTTGAATCCATATCCTATATATTTTCTGAACTTCATTTCTTTTTCTTTTCTATAACTTCAGTTCCTGGTGAGAACATCCATGCATTTGGAATAGGTTATCATGATGTTATCGTAGCACGTTTTTCAATTTACAAATTTACCTAATAGTCTGGGAATTTCAAGATAGTTTTCCAATCCAAAAAAAGCAGCTCAATTAATTTTTATCACAAACAAAACAATCCAGGAGAATTCCACAATTTTTTCCATGCTGTCATTGAGTAGTTAAACTATTCTCTGTTCTCTGCCCAGTTTCTTAAAAGAAAATGTGTGGGAAGAATGGTTGGAATGCCATAAAAATTTCTCAGGCAGGTGAAATGTGTCTCAGCATTCTGACCTCACATCACAGTCAAATGAAACGAAAATACAGCTCATAACACTCAACTCGAAGGGCAGAAGACAGTTTTAGTTCTCTTCCAAGACTACCCATAACATTTCTCTATTCTCAAAGTAGCAGACAACACCATCTGTAAAATTGGAAGAAACAAAGGTCCAATTGAAGAATACAGATGGCTAAATTGCTTCTAGTTCCCATCGTTCAACCATATTCAATCTCTTTAGTCACCAATATGGAGGAAAATTCAGCACTGATGGATCATTTTTGTGTTTGAATCCACAAATGTTCACCCTCATTTGCAAGGAATCAACTGGATAGTTGTGTTTTATTAATTTTAATAAAGATATAGGGCTAATAAGTATGCTGTTAGAACACAGAAAAGTAGCCAGCTAGTCTTTGACTTACAACAGTTCATTTAGTGACAGTTCAAAGTTACAATGGCACAAAAAATGACTTATGACCAGTTTTTACTTATAACTGTTGTAGCATCCCTCTGGTCATGTGATCAAAATTCAGCTACTTGGCTTATTTATGATGGTTGCAATGTTACAGGGACACGATTCCCCCTTTGTGACCTTCTGACAAGCAAACTCAATGGGGAAGTCAGATTCACTTAACAGTGTTACTAACTTGACTAATTTAACTACAGTGATTCACTTAACAACTGTGGCAAGAAAGGTTGTAAAATTGGTGAAATTAACTTAACAAATGTTTCACTTAGCAACAGAAATTTTGGGGTCAATTGTGGTCATAACTGGAAGGCCTGTACCTGTATTCCACATTAAAATTATGAGAGGTACCTGCAGCCTCAAATTGAAATAGAGCTTCTTCATATGCAGCTTTATGACACTGTTTGGATCTTGCACATGAATTTTAGAGCAAGGTAAATATTATCTTTTTCTTTGCCTTCCTATTCTACTGCAACAATCCTTTATTTTAGGACATAGTGCTAGCCAACCCTGAAATCAAAACCTTAATTCCAATAACTTAGAAGGACTGGGGTGACATGATAGCAGTCTTCCTATATCTAAGGCGTTGCCACAAAAAAGAGGTGGGTCAACCTATATTCCCCAAAGCACCTGAAGGCAGCAATGGATGGTAATTAATCAAGGAGAAAACCAACCTAAAACGAAGGAGAAATTTCCTTACAGTTAGAACAATTAGTAGAATGACTTGCCTGCAGAAGTTGTGGGTGCTCCAACACTGGAGGTTTTTAAAGAAAAGACTGGACAGCCATTTGTCTGAAATGGTATAGAGCAGGGGTCACCAAGCTTTTGGACCTCAGGAACCACCAAACTCATAATTTTAAATCCCGCGAACCAGAGACCCTGGGAAAATCCCAAAAAAAGTCTGCAGGAAAATTCCCCTACTGATCGATCATTCTTTATTTGGGA
>AZIM01001800.1:124825-154776 GCA_000516915.1 Ophiophagus hannah | reverse complement strand
CCCGGGCGGAGAAAGGCAGGCGGCCGTTGCCGATCCAGTCTACGGCACTCGGTTCCGCTGCCTCCGCTTGGGCGCCATCCCTTTTGTCCTGAGCAACCGGACGAGAGTGCGCTGGCCCCTTTAAGAAGGAAAGCCAGTCGGCGTTGACGGTTGGGATTTGAAGTTCCCCTCCCTCCCCTCCTTCGCGTTGCCATAACAACGGCTGTTCTCACTCCTCGTCGCCCGCCCTCCCGCCAGCGTCCGGAGTGGCTCTTGCGCCTCCCTTCTCGCCGCTTCCAAAACTTTCCGGCCTGGAAGCAGATGGCAGCGCCGGCGGCCCAAAGAAGTTCCTGTCTCGGCTCTTTTTTGCTGTGCCTGTGTGTGTCTTTCCCAACGCGGGCGCGATCTAGTCTTTACGAGCGATGAGGGGGCTTCCTACGTGGGCTTTTGTTTTGCCCCCGCCGAGGGGTGGATGATGGCCAGGCAGCCTAGGAAAGAGCCTAGTCTGGGTCTAGAGGTTCTGTTGCTGAGACGAGCCGCGGACATTTACGGCTCCCTTCCAGCCCACGGGCTCCAGAGCAGGTGATGAGATTGGCTGCAAACAGAGAGCCATTCCCGGATGAGAGGGAGAAAAAGGGATCTCAGTTTGCAAAGTTCCGGGTCCAGGGAGAACTTTTCGCCCAGCAGACTCGGCCAGAATGGTTTACAAGGGGTTTGGGGGGAGGGGGGGCAGGAGAAAGCATCGTCCTCGGTCTGTAACGGCCGCGTCGATCTCTAGCCGGAAGTCCGCTCTTGTCCCTCTTTTTCCACCTGCAGACTTTTCCCATCCCTCCCAACACAATGGAGACGTCCCCACGCGCATGGCCTGGGGGGTTGTATTTTCATCCAAACGCTCCCCATGGCTTGCGTGCATCCTTGGGCTTATTTAATTGTAGAATGTAATCTTGCCCAGCTGCACATTAAAGACTGCCTTGCTTCCAGGGAGCATCATTATTCAACACTCCTCCCTTCCCCGTTTTCAGAAAAGATAATTTTGTATGGTTTTTAAGAGACATGCCTTCTATATATCTGGCTATGTAGGGTTTCTGGAATGGCTTTATGTTGACAAATGGACTTTGCTTTGTAAATAATGCCTTTTAAAAATCAGTAATGGTAGTACATAAATTATTTTGTGGCTAAAAATAAGCACAGCAGCTTGATAGACTATTGGAAGATATTAAAATAGCAATGGGATAGGCATGGGACAGAGCATTGAGAAGCTTTATGTAGGGGGCCTTTTCAAGCTAACTTAAGTATACATGGTCCTCTGTTTTTTTGCACACTTTGCAGTTTCTCAGAGGGGTTACATATGTGCCTAAAATTCCAATATCCTAACCATTGCTTTTAGCATTTGCCGAATCTAGTAGTCCTTTTCTGAAAGAAAGACTACAGAAGGAAAAAAAAGGAGGAAGTTTCATTCTCCAATTTGCTTCTGGAGATTTTTATCTTTTGCACAGTATGCTAAAAGATGAAAGTACAGATTTTGCATTAGAATCAATTCTGTACAGGATGCAAATTTTATTTGATTTCTGTATATCTGACATTTTTATTTCAAGATTTGGAAAGGCATACTACTGCTATTTACAAGCAGAGAAGAACCACTTGTTTATAGTGCACTTTCTGAATGAGATGTCATCCCTTTGACAAATGAGATGTGATGTGAATATAATTCACTGTATATATTCTACTACAGACTTCACAAATCTGGGAAAAAGTTCTAGTTCAAATTGTCTTCCAAGGAGTGCTACATATTAACAGAAGATTTAGAATATATTTTAGAGTATTTAGAATACGTGTTGGACCATATCATGACGTTGATTAAGTAAATGGGTATTCTCTGTGTGACTAGTAAATCTTGGTTTTGCAGCAAATGATTCATAGCCCCTGATAATATCTTTTGGGGGCAACTTGTCTGCTTCTCAAAGGAAGCTAGGAGTACTTTTTTACAAATCAGAAATAAAGGCATAAAGTCATTAGCTTGACGCCTGTTGATTACTATACATGGATTTGTTTGCTTGGTAACAATAATATATTGCTAAAAATAGAAACAAAGAATTCAATAAAGGGATGTACAGCTAGTATATATATTTTGCAGCTTGCACAAATAATTGATGGTAATACACATGAGGAGGCTAATTCATCTTGAAATTCCAATAGCTCTTATTGTGACAGGACTCCTTATATTTCTGAGTGGTATTTAATTAGAAATGCATGAACTAATCAAATTTGATTTCACTCAGTTTTTGTTTCTCTTCCTGTTAGATCATTTCATTCTATTTTCTTGCTGATAATAAAAATCTTCCAAATCCATTCACATCTTTGTAATGGTTATTGTCTGTATATGATTTAAGTTTGCACTTTTTTAGGATGCAAGTTAGTTAAATTTGTAAAATGAATTTGTCCCTATCTGTTCTGTTTTATATTCATTTCACTAATTGTTGTTTCTCAGTTGCCTTCCCCCATTACTTTTTTAAACTCCTCCATTTCCAATAGCTTAGGATTCAAATAGCTTTTTTTCTATTCGAATGCCTCATTTTATTTCCTATGTATAAACTACATTATAGTTCTATTTATCCTTTGCATCAGTATCTGTTGCCTTTTGTCCTTTCCTACCAAGGTGGCTTGTTCCAAATTTCATTTTTCATCTAATTCCTTTTCCTCTTTTGTCTCAAAACCTAGATTTCTTTTGGTTTATAAAGCTGCACTTTATTTATCCCATAGTATTTTGTATAAAACATTTCAAATTGTGATTGAAGAGTTTGTGAATAAGATAATAAAATCAATATTGAGACCTGTGGTTTCATTTCATTCTACTTTATCTCCAAGTAGAACTTATTAAATGTATTTTATTGCATTTGCTTTTATCTGTTTTGGGGCATAATGACTATGGTTGTCAATTCTTTATCTTTATTTGATTTTTTTATATCTTTAACAAATTCTGAGGGTATAATAAAGAATTATATTTCTTTAAAATTACTAGAGTAGTATGCTGGCAGCTTATTGAATACTTTGGCTTTTAAATAAATTCTATTATTAAATTGAACTTATATTACATTAGATAAACAATAGATAAAAAATAGAGGTTAAGGACAGATGATTTGTTGCTATATTTGGAATCTTGAAACACTGCACTTAACCTTAATATGTTTCTGCTAAATTTTAAGGCTATGAAACTTCAAGAGTTGGAAAATTGAAATATTAGCAGAGTGCCATTTGATTAAAGTAAAACATTGCAATTATAGGTGTTTTTTACCATCACACCTCCATTTACAATATCCTTTAATATACACATCCCTCCTAAAAATCCAAACACCAAAATAAACACAAATGAACCATGAGAACAAGACAGACTTTGGGAAATACTGATTTATTATAACAAAGTAATTAAAATTTGCTTCACACTTCACCTGGACACTCTCTGCACCTCCCCAAAGGAAGTACATCTCAGAGTTTGAGAAACCCCGGTTTAGTCAGTGTCACTTTTGGTTGAGTTTCAGTCTTCATAGTCTCATGTTCTCAAAGATTCCCTGGTACAATGACAAATTCATAGTAGATTCTGTGAATATGAGCTGCCCAAACCCTGATGCAGCAAAGCGGCTCCAAACTCCAAACATTTCTACCACCATGGGTTACAATTGGTATCAAGTTCTTTTGATGAAATGCTGTATTTGGTTTTCACCAAACACACTCCATCTTCACTGCTCTGTCCAAAGCATTGTTGCAGAAGTCCTGGTCTTTATGTGGATATCAATGAGCAAACTTTAGTCTGTGGCTTTCCTTCTGGCACACCTGCCATGTAGAATCTGATTTGTGCAACTTCTAATAGTACAGTCATGCATTTCAGCATCATAGTGGCAAAGCTACACATCATGAAATTCTGGGATTCTGATATTTCTTACATAATCTTGCAATCTGTTGTTGGGTTGAATTTGCTGGAGTTGCTTGGCCTAGGAAAATTGGCTGTTCTTTGAACTCTCTATTTGCAGAAGATTTTTCAGACAAATTAATATCATTTATTTAGCAGTAGTGTTTGTTTTAGAAACAATATTGTTATTAATAATGTTGAGACTTTGGAAAAAGTACAGAGAAGAGCACCTAAGATGATTAAAGGCCTGAAGACTAAAACATGAACAGTTGCAGGATTTGAGTTTGGCTAGTCTAGAGAAAAGGAGGAATGGGGGGGATGGGACATGATAGCAGTATTCCAGTATTTGAAAGGCTGCCACAAAGAGGAGGAGGTCAACTTATTTTCCAAAGCACCAGAAGGCAGGACAAGAAACACTGAATGGAAACTAATCAAGGAAAGAAGCAACCAAGAATTAAGGAGAAACCTAACAGTGAAGACAATTAACCAGTGGAACAGCTTGCCATCAGAAGTTGNNNGTGCTTCATCACTGGAGGTTTTTAAAAAGATAGTGGACAGTCACTTGTCTGAAATGGTACAGGGCAGGGCTGTCAAACTCCCGGCCCATGGGCCAGATGTATCACACCCTAGCCACACCCATGCCTGGTTTAATGAAAGGAGGGAGAAGTCAGATATGTCACGTGGTGCCACTGTGACAACGTGAGCTTAACACCCCTAGTATATGCTTGAGCAAGTGGTTGGATTAGAAGATCTCCAAAAACCAATCTGATTGACTGATTTTTAAATCTGTTACCAGACTTAGTGATATCTATAACCTAATTTCTGAAAACCTTAACTCCTTTGATCTAGGCATAGTCATACCACACAACTGAAGAGTAAATAAACGAGGTTTATTAGATCCTCTCTAATAATATAGAAATCATCTACCCCAATATGTGCACCTGAATCTAATTCTAGTATTGGAGGTAGTTAAAAAGTAGCTATGTTCTTTTTCCAAATGCAGAATTTGTGTTTATATTTATAAGTAGTCCTTGGGTTATGATGGTAATTGGGATTGGAATTTCATCACTAAGCAATGTGGTGATAAGATGCAGTACCACATCACTTAGCGCAGCAATTCTGTCAGTCTGAGTTGCCATAGTTACCAGTGATAGTTAGGCAAGAGCCCACCCTGAACTAATCCATTCCTACTTTGGTTGCTTCCAGTTCCAAGCCACCATAAGACAAGGGGCAATCTTCTCTTAACTCCCTCCACATGTCTTCCTCCCCCATCTTTATCCTTTTGGGCATCTTTCACTTTTTTCCATTACCTTTGCTGCCCTCTGCTCCACTGGCCCTACCACCCCAGTTAGCCTTCTCTGTCTTCCTCTTGATACTGGTACATATCTGGCTTCGCCTTCATGGTGATTTGGACAAGAGTGTACATAGCCTACATAGCCTTCAGAGAAAGGCCTGGCCCAGCCAGCAGCTGCATAGGAAGGTCCAAACTATTCATGTTTTGTTGGCAGGAGAAAAGATGGTGAACACCAGCTGAGGACAGGGCCAGTGGATCACAGAGTGGCAAATTGGCCAAAAGAACAATGAGGGAGGAGCAATTGAAGTGCCCCTGTAATAATTGGGTGAGCTGCCAAAGCACCCAATTTTTTTAAAAAAAATATTTTTCATTATACATTTTCCTTTTTTATACATAACATTTCCAATTCTGCAACGGCCGTGTACTGTCTATCAATTCTCCTCCACGCTGCTACAAGAAGTCCAGGATAGGGAAAGACGACTCCTGCTACGTCATCCAGCTGAGTCTGCCAAAGCTATAAAAGCCAACCCCTGCTCCTGGCCCCCAGCTTTTCGACTCGTGTCGAACGAGCAGTGTGTCTCTGGAGCTCTAGCAGAAATAGCAGTGTGGAGCAACGAAAGTGAAACTGCGAACTCCCGGGGATCCAGTGGAGCCTGTCGTTGTGAAGAGCGGGGAGCCACTCTCCTTTAGTGCTGAGGCTTTGGTGTTGGATATTTGGAGCAGCAAACTGAATGCAGGCCTGGGATCATTTGTCGAAACCTCTCATGACTTAATTGATGGCACGCAGCCCGGGGAAGGTTTTTCTGGCTGCGCTGAACAGCTGAGAGAGCGTGGTTTTTGGAGTGCCTCTCAGCTGGTGGCTTTTATAGACAGCGGATTGAGCACTAATTGGCCTCAAAGCAAGAATGAGGCTTGCTCAAGCCTCTCAGCTGCACCCAACTCCCCTGGCCTCAAATTTAGGGCAGCACATTAGTGAGGCAGCTCTCAGCGCCTCCAGTGTTACCTCTCACTAAAATGGAAAGCACACAGGCCCAATCTGACCACCTGGACCTTGAAGAGGCCCATATTTCTGAAGTAACCCAAAGGCAAACAAAGAGAAGGAGGCAGAGGCCATTCAGCCAAAAGAGAGGCAGCAGCAAAAATTACAGCCAAGGCCTTTACAACTAAGAAGGCCTAGAAATCCAAGCTCAGGGCTGAGAAGAGAAGAAATGCGGCCTTGGAGAAATAATTTGCAAAGAACCTGGAGCAGAGAAGTGGGCAACCATGTCCTTAGTCTGGTGATCTGCAGGCCAGCCCCCAGCTGTATCCAGGGCTGGAGAGACAGAATTAGGTTCCACCAGTCATCTTCAGGCATGGTCCCCAGAGAGAGCAACTGAGATTTTTTCCCCTCAAGATTTGAGTAGATCTGGGCCTAGTTTTAGACAGGCTGTCTGGGTTTCAGAAGCATCCAATCCCCGAGGTAATTTACTCCAAGGTGGCCATAGGCAGACATCTGATACCACCTTTACACCTACAGCTGCTGGCCTTCGCTCGGTGGATCCATCTATAAGCAGCAGGCCTGAGGATAATAAGGATATGGTTTCTGTGGCCATAAGGCAGGGGTCTGCTGAGGGATTTCAGCAACTCCTTCGACCTTCTGGGGGGGGGAAATCAAGGTATTTCCCCTGTTTTCCCTCAGTTACTCCCTCCTGAACAGGGGGGTTTTCAGTCCCCCTGAGCAAAGGTTTCCTTCCACTCATTCTGATTGGGGGGAATATGAGGAAAAGGGTTCTATGGATCCTTCAGACCAAAGTCACTCCTCCGTGTCTGAGGAGGAGGAAGGGGAGGTTAGAGATTCAAATCTATCAGAAGATGAAGGATTAAAGCCTGAACAACCCATTTTCAGGTCTTTTTAAGCCATCCTTGTTCAAATCTCTATTGCACAAGGCCCTAGTTACTGCCCAGCTGGGACCTAGTGAGGTGGGAAGCTTCACCCCAGGGCGATTCTTTATTTTAAAAAAACAATTGTTCACGCTGAGGTGCTTCCATCACCCAAATTATTTTTAGATCTGGTGCATGAACAGTACACCTCTCCAGGATCGGGGCCATGCCCCTCATCCCATGACAGGCATTTTTATAATGTAGGCCCTTCCTTGGCCAATGCCCTTCTAGTGCCGCCAGTTGATGCTCCTGTGGTTGCCTCTGTCTTCACATCTGACGGAACTGGAAGATGTCCTTAACACTGATGACAAGAGGTCAGAACAGACTCTTAAGTGCATTTATCAAGCCACAGCATGGGCGGTCCGAACCTCCACCACAGCATCCTTCTTTACAAGGTCTTCTCTGCATTGGCTGTGACAGCTACAGGATCATTTGCCTCCCAGTGATACCAGGTTCCACCAGGACATGAATAAGATCATTGCTACAGCAGAGTTTACAGCTGACGCCACCTTAATCTCTGCAAAATTTGCATCAAAAGCAATGGCATCCTCAGCAGCGAGACGCCTTCTGTGGCTGCACAGTTGGCAGACAGACTTGCATTGAAAATGAAAGCTTGCTTCTGCCCCATGCTCGGGCGAGAGTGTTTGGAGACACCCTGGAACCATACCTGGTGGAAACCAGGTACAAAAGGAAGATTCTTTTATCTATAAAGAGATCAGATTTTCGTCAGGCTCCGTACTTCTGTCCATCTTCCTTTCGGTCAGAGTCCAACACCCATTTTCCTCAGGGCCAGAGGGCGTTCCCTCCTCACCAGGAGCAACAACTTGATTGATTGGGCAGACAACAGCAGTTTTCCAGCAAACGGCCCTTTCGAGGCAGAGGAGGCCATTCGTTCCGACACTCTAAATGACTGCTCTCCTTCCCCTCCCATCGGAGGTTGTCTGGCCTTCTTCGCTTCACCGTGGGAGGAGTCAACTTCGGACGCCTGGGTTCTCAGGACTGTGAGGTCGGGTCTTCAACTTGAGTTCCTCTCCCCTCCTCCGAGGTTTTTTCTCTGCTGTCCAGTTTCTCAGGACAGTTCCAGATGGGCCCTCATGGAATCAGCCATTCAACATATGGTAGACATAAAAGCCAGGTGGTTCTGGTGAATCAATGGGGGCTGGGATTCTACTGATGGCTCTTTGTGATCCCAAAGTCCTCAGTGGGGGGGGGGGGGTGNNNTCCCAAAGTCCTCAGTGGGGGGGGGGGGTTAGAGGGCAATCCTCAACCTCAAGCCCTTTAACAAGTTCATTCCCTAAGGTTGCTTCAAGATGCAGTTCCTCCAGATTATTTTGGAGAGCATTTGGGCGGGCAACCTCTCATCCATAGACCTCACGGAGCAGGCATACCTCCATATCCCGATCTGGCCCCTTCATAGCCAGTTCCTTTGTTTTTGCTACAACAAACACTACCAATATCAGGCCCTTCTGTTTGGCCTCTCATGGGCCCCCAGGGTATTTAACTAGGTTCTGGTGGCATTGGCAACATTCCTACGCACCCTCCCTGTGAGGGTCCATTGCTACTTTGACGATATACTTATTCAGTCATCTTCAACCCAATCCGCCAATGGTGACCTTCAGAACACAATACGGATTCTGCAGAAACACGGTTTTTCCATAAACTTCGACAAAAGTCATCTTATATCAACCACCTGTCTCCTATACCTAGGGGCAATCATCGACACAACCTTTTGTGAGGTTTTCCTTTCCCCGGATTGTCAAGAGACTCTGAATGACTTTATAAACCGGATTTGACAGCAGCATACAGTTCCTCTGTCTCTACTATCCCAGCTCCTAAGAAAAATGATTTCCTGTATAGACATTGTGCCGTGGGCCCAACTCCATGCCTGAAATCTGTAATGGTTCGTGCTGCCATTTCAACGGACAGGAACCAGCCACTTATCCATCAGAGTCCGAGTTGCTCCACCAGTCTTTCGTTCTTTCCGGTGTTGGCAGTCCCAGGCTATCAGGAAAGGCCATTTTTTCAAGGAGCCAGACAGACTCATGATCATGACAGATGCCAGTCTTTATGGCTGGGGGGAACATCTGCAAAGCAAGATAGCTCAGGGTCATTGGTCCCAGACAGACAGGTCTTGCCCCATCAATTGGCTCAAACTCAGGGTTATCTTTCTGGCTTTGAGAGATTTCCGGGGCAGGGTGACAGGGTCCCACGTGTTGATCATGACAGACAATGTAGCTGCCAAGGCCCATGTCAACAGATGGGGGGACCCGCTCCAAATCCTTGTTGCAGGAGGCCAAACATCTGGGGCTGTGGGCAGAGAGGCACCTTCTGTCCCTCAGAGCAGATCACATCTCGGTGGTCGACAACATCCAGGCCGACTGGCTGAGTCAAGCCAGGGTCGACCACTTGGAGTAGTGCCTTCATCCCTGTTCCAGGAACTGTCCAACAGGTTTGATCCCTCAGTAGTTGACCTATTTGCTTCCCCTCAGAATGCTCAGGTAGAGAGATTCTTCACCAGGTTCCCTACCCAGGGAGCGGAGGGGACCAATGCACTTCGGAGCAGATGGCCTCCAGGTCTCCTATACGCCTTCACTTCTCTTCCTATCATTCCAGCCATTCTTTGGAAGATGTTGGAGAAGGCAGAGCTGGTATTCCTGGTGCCTCTTTGGCCCAGGCAGCCCTTGTTCACTGACCTGGTGAACTTGTCGGTAGCTCGACCGTGGAGAATCCCACCCAGTAGGATTTCCCTCAGCCAAGGGGCCTTACTCCACCTGGAATCTCAGTGGTTCCAATTGGCCGCATGGCGCTTGAGTGGAAATCTCTTAAAGAGACTAACTTACCTGATAAGGTGATTAAAAACCATCCAGACATCACGTAAACCATCCACCAATCACATATGGAGGGCCTTTTGCAGTTGGTGCTCTAAGGCTAACCGAGGTCCTTCATCAGCCAATGTCTCTAATGTGCTGGTGTTCCTACAGGAAAGTCTAGATAAAGGGCTCTCACAAAACACACCACAGGCAGATTGCAGCCTTATCCTCAGTGTTGTCATGGGATAATTATAACTCTCTGTCCCACCACCCATCAATACATAGGTTTTTGAGGAGAGCCTCAAACTTGCATCCCCCTGTAGTTCATAGATATCCCACTTGGGATCTCCCAAAAGTACTCCAGGCCCTGATGGGACCCCCATTCGAACCTCTAAGATCAGTGGGTCTCTGCTTCTTGACTCTCAAAGTGTTCTTCCTGGTGGCCATCACATCGGCCAGGAGGGTGTTGGAGTTGGCAGCTCTCTCTGTGAGACAGGACTTGTGCATTTTTCACAAGAACAGAGTAGTACTATGCTTAGACCCCACCTTTATTCCAAAGATTAATTCCTGGTTCCACAGGGCACAAGAACTAGTCCTACTGGACTTCTGCCCTAAGCCTTGACATGAGTTGGAACACAAGTAGCATATGTTGGATGTGTGGAAAGCCCTCTGTATATATGTAAAACAAACTGCAACTTTTCGCAAGACAGAAGCGATGTTTGTGTCCTTCCAACCAGCTTCCTTAGGGAGCAA
Organism: Ophiophagus hannah; assembly: GCA_000516915.1. NCBI lineage: Eukaryota > Metazoa > Chordata > Lepidosauria > Squamata > Elapidae > Ophiophagus > Ophiophagus hannah. The sequence continues at coordinate 144,116 of AZIM01001800.1, read as the reverse complement.
GGCTTCCCCATCATGATGGGCAGATGGATCAGGGCTTGTATTTCCACAGCATACAAGTCTTTATCTACCCTGGTTCCCAAGAAGCTTACAGACCACTCTACCAGGAGTGCAGCCACGTCGACAGACTGGGTGGCTCAGGCATCCATTGAGGAGATCTGCAGGGCGGCGACCTGGGCATCACCTCCATTTATCCAGCACTATTGACTGGACTCCTTCGCCTCTGCAGAAGCAGCTTTTGGCAGGAGGGTACTTCAGCAGGTTCTTCCAGTGTCAGACTGAGGGGACCAGACCTAGACCCTCCCTTGGATTTGCAGACTTTGTTATATCCCTATCCTGGACTCTCATAGCAGCTTGGAGGAGAATGGGCATCGGTAGAATTACCTGAGACCCCCTTTCTATACACGCTGTGAGAGACTCCAGCCCCTCCCCCCGGTGTTCGTCTGGTCATGGTTTGGGAGGGGTCTTCTCACTGTTTTATTTTTCAGAGGCACACCACATCTGTCAAAAGTCTTCGCCGAAAAGTTGGGGGCCAGCAGCAGGGGCTGGCTTTTGTAGCTTTGGCAGACTCAGCTCGATGACGTAGGAGGAGGAGTTTTTCCCTATCCTGGACTCTCTTGCAGCGTGTATAGAAAGGGCGTCTCAGGTAATTCTACTAATGCCCAATCTCTTTTGAATACACATAATATTATGTACACTGTAACTATAACCATTATTCTCATATACAATATAATCTTTATTTCTAATTGCCCTATACAATTTATAATCAAATATAATCCAGTGATAATACTGCTTGTATGTGTGTGCGTGCATGTGTGTATGTGTGTGTGTCATCATCTTTTTATCTTTAACCAATATTTTTTTGCCATTGCACAGGTCCACCACATATGGTAATAGGAACCCAGTATCTGTTTACATTTCCAGCAGTCTGGTGATATGTTTTGGAATATCTTTGCCATTCTCCAGTGTGCTGAGTAGAGAATCCAAGAATGGTTGACATTGCCTTTCTGCCCAGAGACTGTCAAAGTTCCAGACACTCATCCTTTGCCTGTCTGAGACCCAGTTTTGACTCAGTCTTGCCCAGGAGAGATGTTGGAAAATTGACTCCTTAGAAACACAGACCTGGACAGATTTGCTTCTTGGATTCTCTACAGTAGGTCATTGAAACTGTGCTTCTGTTCACAGGATAGCATACAAGTTGGCTGGCTTCCCTGGTCTGTCTGGCAGAGCTCTCTAGCTGCCTGTGAGTGTGCTGGCTTCACCAGTCTGACCGGCATAGCCACCACCACTCAAAGCCCTCATTTGACAAGTTGCGATAATCCACAACAGCAGTTCTTATCAGGAATAGTCTGCCTGTCAAGGGGCAGGAGCAGAAAGTGATCGGACTCACTGCCCGGTTAATTTCGGGGCATACTTGTTTCCGGCACGCAAATAAAGCCGTGGCAGCTGTGTTCCCTTCAGGAATGAGCCTACCTGTCAGGGGCTGCAGCAATCAAAATGGAGGAGAAATGAGGTAGTGGGGAAGATCAGGGGTTCCCTGTACAATGCAAACCTGCCAAGAAATGCCCCATACCAACTAAATCACCTAGCAATGGAGGAGCCGACAGGATAAGGGCAAAAGCCCTTTATTCCAAAAAAGCTTCCAAAGCCAAGGAAAGAGATGCCAGAAGGCATCAAAATGCCCTGGAGAAAGAAATCTCCAAGGACGAGAAACAAGCAGAGCAAGGGAGACAAGCAAATTCCTCTCAGGGAGGCCCTGTCATTTCCTGCTCTCTGCAGTCTGAACCGTTGGAACATTCAAACGATCCAAGGCAACAGGCTTTGGCGCCAGAGAGCAGTCTTCTCAGCTGCCTTTTCTATCAGGCAGCAATGAGGAATTTTTTGTTCCACTTTCCTGCCTAGCAACAGCAGAGTGGGAGCCATCTTCTAAAGGCAGAGTCTCTGCACCTGAGGCCACCTTCACTCCCACAATGGTGGGGCTTTGCCCAATGGAGAGCCAAGGGCCTTCAATATCTGAACAGTTAAAAAGCCTAATTTCAGAGGCCATAACACAGGGAATTGCTGCAGGCTTGCAGCAGAGTCACCAGACTCCCTCTCTGGCATCTGATACCTCACGGCATCTATGCCAGCAACCTCAGATTCACACAGACTTGGCAACTTTTCAGGGAGCTTGATCTCCCAATTCATCCATACGGAGTGGAGAATCACTCTCTGAGGACAAAGGGATGATTCCAGATCCCCCAGCATTTGCAGGGCTCTTCCGCCTAGCCCTCCTGTATAAAGCCAAGACCACGGCCCACATGAGAGTTGATTTACACCTATCAGAGCCAGCTTTGGGCCTACAAGACCCAAGTAAAAGATTATTTTCTGAACCAACTGTGGAACATGAGGAGATTTCTTCACCTAAACTGTTCCTGACATAGTCCAGAGGCAATGGTCTCAACCAGGGTCATATCCCAGTCCAAGTGGGAGTGATAGAAGGTTTTTTCACGTTGGCCCAAACCTCACTGATGCACTCCAATTACCAACAGTGGATAGACCTGTGGCGGTTTTAGCTTCCTCCACCTTCCTGTCCCAATGACATAGCGGGTGGCCTGAAGACAGAGGACAGGAAGGTGGAGCTGACCCTCCGCAAGACACATCAGGTGGCGGCCTGGGCGGTGAAGGCAGCGATGACTGCATCCTGGACAGAGAGTCATCTTTCCATCAGAGTGGAACACATCTCAGGGACAACAAATGTGCAGGCAGACTGGCTCAGCAGAGCTACAGTAGACTGCTCAGAGTGGCATCTGCATCTGGCACTTTTCAGGGAGCTATCTGAAAGGTTCGGCCACCTGATCCTGTACTTGTCCGCCACCCCGATGAACATCCAGCTGCCCAGGTTTTATACCAGATTTGCAACACCATGCTCGGAAGGGGTCAATGCAGTCCACAGTCTGTGACCCCGAGGGCTACTGTATATCTTCCGTCCTCTTTCCCTCATTCTGGGGGTAATCAGGAAGGTGCTGGCTGAGAAGCCAGAAATCCTGCTTCTAGCTTCCCACTAGCCCAGATGCCTGTGGTACACAGATCTAGTCAGCCTGTCTGTATCCCAACCTTGGAAGATCCCTCAGCCAGGGGGCCTTGGTCCATCCAGAACCACAATAGGTCCAACTGACTGCCTGTCATTTGAGAGGAGAATTCTGGGGCAGGACAAATTCTCCATAAAGGTGATACAGACAATTCAGGCCTCCAGGAGGCCATTGACTAACAGGGTTTATGATTCAACCTGGAGAGCCTTTTGCAGCTGGTGCTCCAAAAGTCACATTGATCCCACCTTGGTATCAGTGGCCCAGATTCTGGATTTCCTCCAGGAAGGGCTAGACAAGGGACTGTCCCCTAACACCATTTGCAGACAAGTGGCTGCTCTGTCCACGGTGTTAGCATGTGGGGATCTGGAGTCCCTTGCTCAACACCTGATTGTGTGCAGTTTTATTAGAGGTGCAACTAAACTAAAATCTCCAGTGGTATACAGGTACCCAACCTGGGACCTGCCCAAACTACTACAAACACTCACCTCTGCACCTTTCGAGCCATTGTGGGCATCCAGTCTACGCTTCCTCACCTTCAAGGTAGCCTTTCTTGTGGCCATCACTTCGGCCAGGTGAATCTCTGAACTCGCGGCCCTCTCCATAAGAGAGGACCTTTGCATATTTCATTTGAATAGGTGGTTCTGTGGTTTCTTTCTTCTCAAGGTGAATTCCTGGTTCCATAGGGCACAGGAAATAATCTTGCCAGACTTTTGCCCGGGGCCAACTCACACCCTGGAGAAGAAATGGCACACCTTGAACATTAGGAGGGCTCTCCGCACCTACATCAAGAGGACGGTCTCTCTCTGAAAAATGGAATCCTTGTTTGTATCTTTCCAGCACTCTATGCTGGGTAACAAGGTTACATGATCGACCATAGGCCAGTGGATACGGGCATGCATCGCCAAAGCTTATGAGCTTCAAGCTCTTCCATTACCCAGGCAAGTGACCTCATTCCACCAGAAGCGCAGCCACAATGGCTGCATGGGTGGCACAGGCCTCCGTTGAGGACATCTTTAGGGCAGCAACATAGTCTTCTCTGTCCCCTTTCATAAGGCACTACAAACTGGACGCCTTCGGTTCAGTTGAAGCTGCCTTTGGCAGGCAGATGCTTCAGAAGGTGCATATGGACTTGGGGACTTGGGACCAGACTGCTACCCACCCTTAGGACAGCCAGCTTTGGTATGTCCCATTCTCGGATGCTCTATTGAGCACACTGGAGAAGGGGCATTGGTCTTACCTGATCGTTGCTCCTCAAGGATCGTTGCTCCTTATCGTTGTGCTGAGAGAGAATGCAACCCAGCCTGGTGACCATCTGGTCCAGAGTCCAGGAGTGGCCAGAATCAGCACTGGAAATACGTCTAGTCAATCACTATGCCTTCAACAAAACTGGGACTCAGAAAGGCAAAGGAGGCATGCCTGGAACTTTGACAGACCCAGTCTCTGGTCATAAAGGCAATGTCAGTTCATTCTTGGATTCTCTCTCAGCACACCGAGAACGAATGTATCAGCTAAGACCAACATCCCTTCTTGCTGTGGTAAATGACATCTGTAGAAATTTTGTAAAGGTTTTCTTCATATGTTGTTGACATAGTTTATAGTTTCTTTCCCAAAGTTTTGCTAATTGTCTAAATCTATAGTATATCCAAAAATTTTGGCCCATAAAATCAGTTTCTTTTAATGTTCTTCTATTCTAGTTCAATAAGTAGTTATATATTTTCTTTATTAATTTATTATCTGTCCCTAGAAATATCTGATCTAATTCTAGAGCTTATTTATATAATCCACATATTTCTTCATCTTTCTTGTGTCTCGTTTGTATTTGAATATGTGTCCACCAAGCCAAATGGATTCCTTGATTCCTGTTTTGATTTTAAATTCCCTTGTTCATTTAAGATATCTTTATACCTTATGATTTTTTCCAGTTCAAGAGTATTTGAATGTATTAGCACTTCCATTGTGGACTGGTATTTTCTTGTAATATTTCTGTTTGATTCTTTCCCATACTGAAAGCAGAGCATTCCTTTGGAAGTATCTATGTACTCTCTAGTGTGCTGATGAGAGAATCCAAGAATGGGTTAACTCAATCTCATTGCTCATTAGATTAAGTCTGTTGTGTTGTGTGGACATGCCTCCCTTGCCATTGGTCCACAGTTTTGACTCAGTCTTGAGCTCATACGGAAGTGTGTTATTTGGCTCCAAGATTTCTGGAGAGCAAAACTTCACATTCCTGGATTCTTCTCCAAAGGAGCACACGAGTCTTGGTGGAAAAAGGAATTTGACAGGCAGCCTTCCCGGCTCTGGCTGGAATAGTGCCACTAATCTGAGTTGACAGCGGCGAGCTGTCAGGCAGGCTTCCCGGTTCCAACCGGCATAGCCTTCTGCCCAGGAGAGCAGTCGAGGCCCCTTAGACTTCCCATGGCTGTGGAGGGACTGGGGTCCCTGTCTGATTTAATGGAGCAAACTCTTTGTGGGTTTGCCTAACCACGGCAGCAGAGTCCCCAGACCCATCTGCCCATTACAGAGCCAATTGCGACCAGAGCGACCCGCAGGCAGGCTCCCCAGTTCCCACTGGTATAGCCGCCTCAAATCTGGCCCAGGATAGCAGCCGAGGCCCCTTACTTCTTCCCACAGCTGCAGAGGGGGCTAGAGTCCCTGCCCAATCTACTGGAGCAAACTCTTTAGCAGTTGAGAACTTAGCCTCTTTAATAGCAGGGTTCCATATGGAATGAGACTGCCTTTGACAACTGCAGTGGCGGTGGAGGAGGCTGTGTTGACAAGTTGCCATGAAGAGGCAGCAGAGAGGGTGACAAGAGCCTTTCCAGCCTAGTCTGTGACCCCTAAATCCAGCTCCTCAGTGCTGGGATCGGCAGTTAAAGGATTGGCTGCCCGCATTAGAGCCAAAGCCAATTCTTCAAAGAAGGCCTCTAAGGCCGAAGAAAAAGACACATGCAGGCATCAGAAGGCCCTACACAAGCAGATCGCAAAAGGACAGAGAAACGAGTGGCGGAGACAGGTACCATCCCCAGGGGAGATTCTGTCATTTCCTGCCATTTCCAGTCATGGCCGTTGGAGCCTGTCAGTGAGGCAAGCCTTGTAAACAAGTTGTGCCCCCAGGCCTAGTTATCAGATGGCGCTGGAGAGCAATTATTTCGGCAAGGCCTGATTTTATCTGACAGCAATGGGCTTGTTTTAATCCCGTCAGGTCTGCTTCCAGCAGCAGGACAGTGGCAACAGCCCTTGGGACTGGTGAGGCCTGAACTAGAGGCCACCTTTACCCCCACAGCAACGAGACTCCACCCAGGGAGCAGTCAACAGCCTGAGATTCCCCCCAATATGAGTTTCTTGATTTTGGAGGACATTAAACAGGGATTGCTGCAGTCATGCAGCAAAGCCGGAAGGCAGCTTCCATGGTGTCTAATTTATCCCTGCATCACGGGCGGCATCAGACAACCCAGGCTCCAAGAGATTTGGTGGCCTCCAAGGCCTTATTCTCCCTCCCCCTCCATACAGAGATGGTCATCATTCTCTGATGAGGAAGGGCAAAGAGATCTGGAGCCCTCTGAGGATGAAGGAATAGTCCTGGAGCACCCGGTCTTTACTGGACTTTTTTGCCCTAATTTATTCAAATCGCTCCTTTTCAAGGCCAAGAATACTGCTCACCTTGGAGCGGATTCAACTACCCCAGATTCAACCTTGGTGTTAGCTGATCCAAAGGAGTTATTCTCAGAGCCAGCCACCTCAGACTGAGGTGATTCCCTCACCAAAATTGTTTTTGGATGTTGTCCAGCGGCAATGGGCTGCACCAGGTGCATATCCGAACCCGAGTAAAAACAACCAGAAGTTTTACAACATGGCCCTGGAACTCACTGAGGCACTGCAACCACCAGCAGTGGATGGGCCAGTGATGGCCTTGGCATCATCCTCTGTCATGCCTACCGACATGGAGGACGTCCTAAGAGCAGAGGACAGGAGGGCAGAGCTGATGCTCCGTAAGGCCCATCAGGTGGCTGCCTGGGCTGCCAAGGCGACTACTGCCACTTCTTTCTTTAATACGATCTCCTCACTCACCAGGACATAAATAAGCTAGTAGTAGCTGCAGAATTCTCTGCCGATGCCACATTAAATGCTGCAAAGTTTGCTTTCAGGGCTATCGCATCATCGTTGACAGCCCGTCATCTGCTGTGGTTACCTCAGCTCCCTTTAAGGGAGATAAGGTTTTAGGGGAGACCTTGGATCCCATTCTGGTGGAGTCAAGGGACAACCTACCATCCCTTCCCAGGCGAGCCGACTACCGCCCCTCACCTTATTTTCATCGGTCCTCATTTAGGCCGGCAGACACCTTTTTGGGCTTTCCGCGTCCTTAGAGTGCTTACTCTCAAAGACAGGAGCACCAACCAGATAGATTGGGGTACAGAGATGGGAACAAGCAGCAGTTCCAGACCAAATGCCCATTTTGTGGCAGTGGAAGTCACCCATTTTGTTGCTCCAAGTGATTGCAGAGCCAACCCTTCCATTGGTGGCTGCCTAAGCCTCTTTTCCGATCAATGGGAGGAAATTACAACAGGTGCATGGTTCTGGGAGATGGTAAGATCAGGTCTCTCCCTTGAATTTCTTTCCACACCCTCGAGGTTCTTTATCCATTGTCCCATCTCAAGGGACAACACAAAGAGAGGCCTCATGGAGATTGCAATCCAACACTTGTTAGATATTCAGACTATCCAACCTGTCCCAGAGGACGAACAAGGGCAGGGATTCTATTCCATCCTATTTGTAATCCCAAAGATCTAGGGGGGTGGGAGGGTGGAGAGCAATTCTGGACCTAAAACATTTAAATAAGTATCTGGTTTACAGAACATTCAAGATACAATCCCTCCAGTCCATACTGCAGAGCATCCGAGAAGGTGACTTCCTAGCTTCCATAGACCTGACGGAGGCATACCTCCACATCTTTCCACCCCACTGACAGTTCCTGAAGTTCTACTATGCAGGCCAACACTATCAATACAAGGCCCTACCATTAGGCCTATCCTCTGCGCCCAGGACTTTCACCACATTACTGCCGGCACACCTCAAGGGAGTGCCCATTCATGTCCAATACTACCTGGACGATATTTTGATTCAGTCCTCCTGTCTTCAGGCAGCAGAGGATCTACAACTTACGATCTGGGTCCTTCAAGACCGTGGCTTTTCTATCAACTTTGAGAAGAGTCACTTGGCTCCTGCTACTTGGCTACCTCACCTGGGGGTGGTTATAGACACCTTGTTGTGTCAGGTTCACCTGTCTCAGGAGTGCCCAGACAGCATAAGGGCCTTGGTGAATCAGATCCAGACAGACCGAAGAGTCCCTCTGGCCCTTCTTTCCCAATTCTTGGGCAAAGATTGTGTCCTGCATCTAAATCGTCCCCTGGGCACGCCGGCAGACCAGGACCTTACAGTGGTTTCTCTTGCCTTACCACACTTCCAGCAGGAGCAACTGAATGGCCAGGGTTCGGGTTCCACCAAGGGTACTTTGCTCCTTCCAGTGGTGGATGTCCTGGCCCATAACCAGTGGATTTACTTTTAAAGAGCCCAGCCGTCTAACTATCACCACAGATGCCAGCCTTTTTGGCTGGGGAGCCTACTTTCAGTCCCAGATGGCACAGGGGCACTGGACGCAGGAGGACCTGGGGAACAACATAAACTGACTGGAACTCAGGGCAGTCCATCTGGCCCTCGGAAGGTTCCAGGACTCGATTTTGGACCATCACATCCTCATTTTGATGGACAATGTAGCCACCAAGGCCCATATCAACCGCCAAGGGGACACCCACTCCAGGTCCCTCATGCAAGAAGCCGAACAATTGGGCCTCTGGGCGGAGAAGCATCTTCTCTCCATCAGAGCTGAACACATCTCAGGGACATTGAATGTGCAGGCAGACTGGCTCAACAGAACCACATTCAACCTCTCAGAGTGGCGCCTGCATCCAGACCTCTTCAGGTAGCTATAGGAATGGTTCAGCTTCCCAATCCTGGATCTGTTCGCCACCCTGTCAAACAGCAAGCTGCACAGGTTTTACACCAGATTTCCAACACCGGGGGCAGAAGAGGGCTGTTCTATGCTTTTCCTCCTCTGCCTCTGATTCCAAGGCTAATCAGGAAGGTGCTGGCAGAGAGAGTGGAACCCTAACCCTAACCAGGAAGTTGCTGGCAGAGAGAATGGAAGTCCTGCTCCTAGCTTCCCACTGGCCCAGACAGCTTTGGTTTGCCAGTCTGGTCAGCCTGTCGGTATCCAGACTGGATTCCTCAGGACAGAATCTCCCTCAGTCAGGGGGTCCTGGTCCATCCGGAGCCACAATGGCTGCAACTGACTGTCTGGCACTTGAGCTGACAGTTCTGAGATGGGGTTATTTCTCCAACAGGGTGATACAGAAAATCCAGGCCTCCAGATGGCCATCCACTAACAGGATTTATGATTCGACTTGTAGGCCTTTTGTGGCTGGTGCTCCAAGGGTCACAATCCTTCATCCATATTGGTGGCCCAGATCCTGGGCTTCCTTCAGGAAGGGCTGGACAAAGGTCTGTCCACCAACACCATACGTAGGCAGAGGGAGGCACTGTCTTCGGTGTTGTCATGCAGGGATCTAGAGTCCCTCGCTCAACACCCTGTTGTGTGCAGTTTATTAAAGGTGCCACTAACCTGAAGCCTCCGGTTGTGCACAGATAACCCACCTGGGACCTGCCGAGGGTCCTGCAAGCTCTCACCTCTGCATCCTTCAAGCTGTTACAATCAGCCAGCCTGCAAGGTAGCCTTCCTTGTGGCCATTACCTCGGCCAGACGGATCTCTGAACTAGCAGTTCTCTCTATAAGGAAGGACCAGTGTGTTCTGTGGTTGGATCCCTCCTTTCTCCCCAAGGTTAATTCCTTGTTCTACAGATCACAGGGAATAATCTTGCCAGACTTCTGCCTGGGCCCATCCCATGCCCTGGAGAAAAAGTGGCACACCTTGGATGTTAGGAGGGCCCTCCATATCTACATTAAGAGAATGGCTTCTCTTAGGAGGACAGAGTCCCTGTTTTTATCCTTTCAGCCTTCTATGCTGGGGCACAGGGTTACGGCATTGACCATGGGTTGGGATACAGTCATGCATCGCCAGTGCCTATGAGCTTCAGACTCTCCCACTGCCTCTGCGGGTGACAGCACAATCCACCAAAATCATGGCCACGATAGCGGCATGGGCGACACAGACCTCTGTTGATGAGATCTGTAGAGCAGCGACATGGTCCCCTCCATCTCCATTCATAAGGCATTATAAAATAGATGCCTTTGTGTTGGCTGAAGTGGCCTTCTGCATGCGAGTTCTCCAAAGGGTGAATGCAGAACTGGGGACTCCAGACCAGACCACTGCCCTTAAGGACAAGCCAGCTTTGGTATGTCCCATTCCTGGATTCTCTCGTCAGCACACTGGAGAAGGGGCGTTGGTCTTACCTGATAACACTCCTCAGTATGCTGAGAGAGAATCCAGCCCCACCCTGGAGGTCATCTAGACCAGAGTTTAGGAGTGGCCACAATCACACCAGAAACATGTCAAGTCTGTCACTATGCCTTCATCAAAACTGGGGACTGTTGGCAAGGGAGGCATGTTCACACAACTTTGAGAGACTCAGTCTAATGAACAAGATGGAGTTAACCCATTCCTGGATTCTCTTTCAACAAGTAGCATATCAGGTAAGACCAACGCTCCTTTTACTTTTCCCATACCACATAAATGCATGCCATCCCAATTGTAAGTCGTGTCCTTCTGAAGTCAATATTCTTTTGTTCTTCAAATTTATCCACTCTTTCGCCCATGTGAGCGCTGAGGCCTGATAATACATCTCCCAATCCGGTAGTCCAATCTCCCTCCCCCCCAATTTTGGTGTCTTGTAACATTTTCAGTTTGATTCTTGCTTTTTTGCCTTGCCGGACAAACTTTAAAATCAATTTGTTTAAATCCGCAAAAAAGTTTTTTGCTAGTTTTATTGGAATTGCTTGAAATAAAAAATAGCATTTTCAGTAGGATATTCATTTTTGTTGTGGCTATCCTTCCGACCAACAACTGTAGATTTCTCCATTTTCCCAAGTCGTCTTTATTTGTTGTATTAATTTAATGTAATTGTCTTCTTTAATGGCTGTACATCTTGCTGTTAACCAGATTCCCAAATATTTAACCTTTTTTAGTTATCTGCATGTCCTTTTCCATCAGTTCATTTTTCTGTTTATTTGTGAGATTCTTTGTCAACATCTAAGTCTTTTTCTTGTTTATTTTTAATCCTGCCGCCTCACCAAATTTTGCTATTCTTTTTATTAATTTGGGTCCTGTTTCTAGGGCTCCCTCCAGAATAAATACTCGGTCTGCAAATGCTTGTACTTTGTAATATTCTTTTTTTATTTCTAAACCTTTTATTTCTGTATCTTGTCTGATCTTTCTAAGCAAGACTTACAAAGTTAGTATGAATAATAAAGGAAATAGTGGACATCCTTGTCTTGTGCCCTTGCTTATGTTAAAATTTTCTGTTATATCCCCATTTACTATCACTTTTGCCATTTGTTTGGAAAACATTGCTTGGATCATATTTACGAAGTTTTCACCAAAGTCCGTACATTTTAATTGTAGTGTCATAAACTGCCAATTCATATTATTGTAACCTCTGACTTTTTTCTTGACTGTAAAGTTTCCGAAAAAAAATTCGTGGATTATTTTTTTTTTGTCTTTGTTCTGGTGATGAAGAGTCCCCTTCTTATCTATCAGTTTGTATATCATTTTCTTCTTTTTCTCTTTTTTCAACTTGTATGCTAGCCATCTACCTGGCTTATTTGCATTTTCAAAAAAGTTTTGTTTCGCCATTTTAATTTTTTGTGCCATTTCATCTTATACTATTAGGTTTAGTTTATGTTGTATTAGTTCAATTTTTTCTTTTATGTTATTTTTTTGTGGATCATTCTGCAATTCTGTTTCCAGTTTCTTAAGCTCTTCTTGTAAGGTATTTTGCTGTTGTTTCTTTTTCTTACTTTTTCTTGCTATATATGCTACCACTAATCCTTGCATGTATGCTTTTGCCGTGTCCCAAACAGTTTGCAGTGATGTTTCTTCTTTTCTATTTTTTTTAAAGAAAAATTCAATTTCTTTTTCCATCATTTTTGTGAACTCCTTATCTTTTAGAATAGTTTGATTCAGTGTCCATCTCTAGTTTCTTCCTTTGTCCCTTCCATGTAATTTTTATCGGATTGTGGTCTGCCCATATGTTTCTTTCTATATCTACCTCCTGGACATCTGTTCTCATTTCTGACGACAAGCATGCCATATCTATTCTCGACCATGATGGATGTCTATTCAAATAGAATGTATATTGGTTTGTCTTTGGGTTTAGCTCTCCATATATTCTGTAAGCCTATGTCTTGTATCATTTCAAAAAGTTTTTGGGAGTGTCCTTATTTTTTTACCTTTTTTACTGCTTCGGTAATCTTTTTTGGTGTCCACAATTGCGTTGAAATCCCCTAACATGCATATGTTTTCGTGGTCCATTTCAGTTATCTTTTTGTGGAGTCTTTTATAAAACTCTTCCTGTTTGGAGCATATATTGCAATCAAAAGAATCTGTCCCTGGTTTATTAGCACCTCAGCCATTAATATTCTCCCTTCTTCATCTGCATATACTTGTTTGGCTTTTAATGGTTCTCTAACATATAGTGCCACCCAGGGGTGGGATTCAAATTTCTTAACAACCAGTTCTGTGGGCATGGCTTAATTTGTGGGTGTGGCTTGGTGGTCATGTGACCGGATGGGTGTTGCTTGATGTGGCCACCTGGTCACATGACTTCTTTGCCCTAATAACTGTTTTAAATATTAAAAAAATATACCAAAACAAAAGGTAGTTTATTATTTTATGCCTTTAATGCTTTAATAACTAAAAAGGTACACAAAACTAGATTTTGTTAAAACAAAATTTAAAAATATTAATCAAGAACTATTATATAATACTTTACAAAAAAACAATAAAACTGTTATTTAAAGTATTGCCAAATTGCTTTTTTATTGGCATCCTCACTTGCAGTGCCTTTAGTTTTACACAAGCATCATCAGCTGTCTGATGTACTTGCAACAATTTTTTACTATAGGAACAGGGTCCCATTCTTGCAGAGGTAGGGCAATTAGATTAATAGTCAGTAGGTTACTAACATTGGAAACCGTTAGGCAACTTCTGCTCTCTGAACATATTATGTTCTTTTCTGAAAAACCCCTTTCCGCTTCTGCTGAACTTACAGCAATTGTCCTGACAATATCTTTAGCTTTTTAAATACTGACAGGAATTGCATATTTCTCGGAATCTTTTAAAACATTTTCTATAAAATCTCAATAATTGTTAATATTAATTTCATAATTAAAAATTTCACCAAATGCAACCAATTGTTCTTCAGCTGCTTTCCATGGAACCACCACTTCTTCAATATTTCAATAATTTGGCTCCAAAAAATTGAAAAATGTTAATTTATCAGTATCTTCAAATCCGCTACCTGTCATGTCCCTTTTGGAGTCTGAATCCGAGAAGGAAAACGAACAGCTGACAGTGGGAGTGTGGCTTCGTTGGCTATGGAGGAAACTGGGGAAGGGCAAAGTCCGGCTGGGAAGAGCAGGGAAGAAGTAGAACAAGGGAGAAGGAGTTCAGAGGAAGACCCAGGCCCACCTAGGGCATGCAGGGAGGAACAGAGAAGAGAACAACGTGTGCAAATACATTCTAGATACGATAAAGATAGAAGGGTTTTACAAAACTTACTGAATTAGATAAAATGTTAACAGGTACTGAGGAGAGGATGATTAAAAAATTATATGGCTATTTACTTGGAGTGAAATTAGAAGAAGAACAAGTTAAACAATGATTGCTTGGGGGGAAAATTTTGGACATGGGGTAGATTTAGAAAAATGGCAGAAATTATGGACTTGAAACTATAAATTAACAATGTCGATAGCATATAAAGAAAATTTGTATAAGATGTTTTACAGGTGGCATCTACCCCCAGCAAAAATAGCAAGAATGTTCAAGGATAAATCGAATAAAGTCCAAAACGTGGTTAACAAAAACTGTAACTAAAAGTCCAAGCAAGGCAAGATGAGGTAATTAGTCCAGCAGGGCAAGAGAAGGAATTCCAGACGTGAAGGAATGGCAGTAATTCAACCCAGTTGGGAGGATATCAGGAACGCAGATAACCAAAGTCAACACAAGATAAACTCACATTTGTTCTTAGAAGATGCCGCACTCAGCTGGCATCTCCTTTAAACTCTCATTCTCGCCCTCAGCAGCTGCAGCCGTCACTTCAGTCAAACACTGCAATTCCCATAGCTTGGTCACCAGAGGGCGATAGAGAACAATTACTGTTCCCTGTAGCAGCAGAGGAATTTGAAGAAAAATTTTCCTTTTTCTTGCATGGCAACTGACATTGCTGAGCCTCAATTTAGGGATAGACCCCAGGTCCTGGAGGCCACTTTTACTGCAGCGGGGATACACCCAGTAGATAGGCAGGGATCCAAGCTGTCTGAGGAGATTATCTCACAAGCCATTTTGCATGGCATTGCTACCAGCTTGCAGATTAGAGGCCATCCGGCCTCCTTAGTCTCTGAACCTCCCCATCAGGCCATCCAACATTACCAGTTCCCAACAGAGGCACTTAGGGCCCAGGAGTCGGTATCACCTGCCCATTCCTCCATTAGCAGGGCATCAGTGTGGACGATGAGGCTCAGAGGGAACAGGGCTTCTCAGAGGATGATGATCTTTCTCCAGAACACTCTCCTTTCACTGGCCTATTCAGTCCAGCGCTTTTTAAGTCTCTACTCCACAAGGCCAGATCTACAGCCCAGATAGGATCAGAGCCTTGTGCCCCAGTGGAGCCATTGGATTCCCAGGGCCCAAATAACATAGTTCTTTCAGAACCAACCATAATGCAGCAGGACATTCCTTGTCCTAGGCTGCTCCTGAATGTAGTTCAGAGGCAGTGGATACAGCCAGGTACCTTTCCCACTCTGGGGGGAATGGCATTTTTTAAAAATATGGCTCCCGTCTTCTCAGAAGCACTTGAATTGCCTAATGTGGATGAACCATTGGCCTCCTTGGTATCATCCACCGCTGTATCGGGGGACATAGCAGAGACCCTGAAAGCTGAAGACAGGAAGGCGGAATTAAATTTCCATAGAACACATCAGGCTAATGCCTGGGCAGTAAAGGCTGCTAATAGCCACTTCCTTCTTTGCCAGAACCTCCTTACTCTGGCTTCATCAGTTGCAGTGGAGAGTTCCCCCAGAGGAAGTTCGCATGAATCAGGATACAAACAAGCTGGTGGCAGCTGCTGAATTTTCGGCTGATGCATCCTTGCATGTGGCCCGTTTTTCCTCCAGGGCACTCACTTCCAACGTCACCTCATGCTGCTTGGTATGGCTTTTCCAATGGTAGGCGGATACTAGGACCAAGTGGAGGCTCACCTCTGCCCCTTACAAAGAAACCTCCCTTTTTGGGAGGCATTGAACCCCTTCCTTGTTGAGAAAGAGGAGAAATGCAAGGTTTTGTCATCTTTGACGAGATAGGCTGGCTTCCCCATATGTCCATAGGCAGTCCTTTCACTCAATGGAGTCTGGCCCTGACATCAGTCACACTCCTACCCTCCAAAATCTGAATGCCAGGCGGACAGATCAGGGTTTAGAGATAGGCCCAGACAACAATTCCAGGCCAAGTAGCCATTTCGTGGCTCAGGAGGTCATCCCTTTCGTCGTTCCAAGTGACTGCCAGGACCCTCCTTCCATTGGTGGGTGCCTGGCCCTATTTGCAGATCAGTGGGAGAATATCACCACCGTTTATTGGGTCCTAAATACAGTAAGATTTGGCCTCACTCTAGAATTTATCTCCATACCCCCGAGACACTTCAACTGTTACCCCACCTTCAAAAACCTCATCAGGAGAGGCCTAATGAACAAGACAATCCAACACCTGTTGGACATCCAGGCCATTGAGTCAGTCCTGGAGGACCAATGGGGGCATTGGTTTTACTCTATCCTATTCATAGTTCCGAAGNATGGNNTTGGGGGGGGGGGTGTGGAGAGCAATTCTGGATCTCAAGAAATTAAACATCAACTTGACATACAAAAGATTCAAAATGCAGTCTGCAGTCAATCTTGGAGGGGATCAGAGTGGGTGACCTCCTGACATCCATCGACCTGATGAAGGCTTACCTTCATGTCCCCATCCTTCCCTTCCATCGAAGGTACCTCAGGTTCTGCTACGCAGGGTGCCACTTTCAGTATAGAGCCCTGCCATTTGGCCTGTCCTTGGCCCCCAGGACCTTTACAAAAGTGCTGGCAGCACTGGTCATGCACCTCAGAGCAGTTCCGGTGCTTGTCCAGTGCTACCTAGACATTCTCATTCAGTCTGGGTCTTACCATCAGGCCCAGAAGGACCTGCAGACAATGATCCGAGTCCTTCAGGACACGGGTTTTCTATCAACTTCCCAAAGTCACCTGGTGCCATCCACTCGCCTGTTACATCTTGGCGTGGTGATAGGTACCAGGTTATGTGAAGTCTACCTTACCCAGGAAGGCCAGGACAGCATCAAGTCCTTGGTGAATCATATCCGAGTGGAACGAACCGTTCCCTTGGCATTGCTTTCACAGCTCCTGGGAAAAATGGTACCATGCATAGCTATAGTTCCTTGAGCATGGCTACACTCCAGAACCCTGCAATGGTTTCTGTTACCATTCCAGAGGTCAGGAGACAGCACCTCCAACCCCAGGGTTCGGGTGCCATTAGAGACTTTTAGGTCCCTCAGATTGTGGGCTTCCCCAGCAATATCCAAGGGAATCCTGTTCAAGGAGCCCAGCTGCCTGACCTTGACCTCAGATGCCAACCTCTTCAGCTGGGGCGCCCATCTTCAGTCCCAATTGGCACAAGGACAATGGTCTCAGGCAGACTTGAAAAACAACATAAACTGGCTGGAGCTCTGAGCAGTCCATCTTGCCCTATGGCACTTTCAGAATGCTGTATTGGGACAACATATACTAATCCTGATGGACAATGTAGCCGCCAAGGCGCATGTCAGTAGATAAGGGGGTACCCACTCCAGGTTCCTCATGCACGAGGCGAACTAGGACCATGGTGGACCATTCTGAGTGGCGCCTGCACCCAGATCTATTCAGAGAACTTTCTGAGAGATTTGGCTGTCCTGTGTTGGACTTGTTCACCATCCCAGCAAACTCATAACTGCCCAGATTTTTCACCAGATTTGCGACAGTGGGTGCAGAAGGGGTCAACGCCCTTTGCAGTCCATGGCCCAGGGGCCTATTATATGCCTTCCCTCCTCTTCCTCTCATTCTGAGGGTGATCAGGAAGATTCTATTTGAAAAGGCAGAAATCCTGTTTCTTGCTCCCCATTGGCCCAGACGGTCATGGTACACAGACCTGGTCAGCCTATCAGTATCCCGTCCTTGGAGGATTCCTCAGGACAGGATCTCCCTCAAACAGGGGGTCTTGGTTCACCCAGAACCTCAGTGGCTCCAACTGATTGTCTGGCACTTGAGAGGACAATCCTGAGGAAGGACAATTTCTCAAGGAAGGTAATACAGGTTTCTAGGAGACCTTCCACTAATAGAATTTACGACTTTACCTGGAAGGCGTTTAGCAAATGGTGTGCTAGGAAGGTCTTAGACCTCACTGCGGTATCTGTTCCACAGATCCTGGACTTTTTACAGGAAGGACACATAACTAAGAATATCAGCAGATAGCCAGAATCTGCAGAGGCGAAGTCAGTAAAGCAAAGACTCAGCATGAATAAAGACTTGCAACAAAAGTCAAATATAATTTTAAAAAAGTTCCTTCCCACATATAAATAACAAGAAAAAAATCAAGAAAGCAGCCGGTCCACTAAACAGAGAAAAGATGGCAAAGAAATAAGAGGCAGCAGAGAGAAAGCAGAGCTGCTTAACTCATTCTTTGAATCGGTCTTCATGCAAAAACAATAGTCCAACCTACTAAAACAACTGTAAAAGACAGACTAGAAATAAAAGTTAAGCAAAAAAATAGTAAGAAGACACTTGTCTAATCTTGATGAATACAAGTCACCGGGACCTGATGGATTAAATCCCAGAGTTCTAAAGGAGCTGGCAGATGTCATCTCAGAACCACTGTACCACATCTTTCAAATATCCTGGAATGCCGGGGAACTACCAGATGGCTGGAAAAGAGCTCATGTGGTTCTCATCTTCAAAAAAGGAAAAAACCAGATGTAGGAAACTACAGACCAATCTACTGGAAAAGATAATAAAAAACAGATTTGCCAAACATCTAGAAACGAGTAATAACTAGAAGTCAACATGGATTTGTTAAAAATAGCTCATGCCAAATCAATCTTATTTCATTCTTCAACATAGCGACTAAATTAGTAGACCAGCAAAATACTTGGACATAATATACTTAAGACTTCAGGAAGACTTTCAACAAAGTACACCACAATCTACTTCTTGACAAGCTAGGAAAAAAGGGTTAGATAACATCACCATCAGATTGATTTGTAACTGGCTGACAAACTGTACTCAACGAGTAGTCCTTAATGGTACTACGTCTACATGGAGAGAAGTAAGCAGTGCGGTACCACAAGGTTCTGTCCTTAGGCCCAGTACTCTTCAATATCTTCATAAACGACTTAGATGAGGGAATAGAAAGAGAACTTACCAGATTTGCAGATGATACTAAACTGGCAAGAATAGCCAACACCCTAGATGACAGGCTCAAGATCCATACAGACTTGAACACTTGGCCCTATCTAAGAAAATGAAATTCAATGTAGAGAAAAGTAAAGTCTTAGGGAAGAAAAAACAAAAGTATACATATAAACTGGGTGAAACCAGGCTTAATAGCAGTAACTAAGAGGGATCTTGGAGTCTTAGTGGACAACCAGTTAAATATCAACCAGCAGTATGCGGCGGCAGCCAAAAAAGTCAACATAATCCTAAATTGCATTAACAGAGGGATATAATCAAGATCAAAGGAGGTACTAATACTACTTTATAAAGCCTTAGTAAGACCACACCTAGAATATTGTATCCAGTTTTGGTCATTGCACTATAAAAAAGATGTTGAGACTAGAAAATATGCCGAGAAGAACAACCAGGATGATTAGGGGACTGGAGGCTAAAACATAATGACAGTTACAGGAACTGGGCATGGCTAGTC
>AZIM01001799.1:268606-281049 GCA_000516915.1 Ophiophagus hannah | reverse complement strand
CCAAACTGCTTAGAATGTTAACAACCGGTTCTAGCAAATAGGTGCGAACCTGTAGAATCCCAACCCTGTCAATACTGCTTGTCTCTTTGGTCAGGAAATTGACATCTTTGTAATTAATCACTCTTCATAATTTTCCATGTTTATTATATATTATTGTCAAAAGTTCCTCAGAAGCAGTTAATTTAGAAAAAAGACTTTGTGAAAGGAAATATGTAAACCATATTTTAAAAATACTATATCACATAAACAGTGTTGCTAAGAATCACAGCAGTATATGAGCATATGAAACCTAGTCCTAACAATATTAATATTGCACTATTTGTTGAAAGGCAACAAAAAAAACAGGGTGCATTTAGAGATGAAAAATGTTTGTCATGGAATCTTACCATTATATTTATTCAACATCTATTTTAAAAATGCATACACTTACATTCAGTTCTATCAATACTTTGCACTATTAAATATATGTAGAGACATATTATGGTGTAAGGTGTTTACCTATAAGGAATTAGTGTATACTAACTTATGCTACTATACAATGGAAGCCATCTTTTCTTGGATTATTTCAGAGCACCTCCCTCTTTCTTTTCTTTACTGCTTGCTTGCTAAATTGATAGCTATAGTCCCTTATCTTAAAAAGGTTTTCACACTGATAAAGGTTTGATCCAAAATGACCGATAAATCATTTTTTTCTCTTTTTGGCACTGCATACTACAGCAACTAGACACAGGAACAGTTTTGCTCCCATGCCATCACTTTGTTAAACAATTAATTCCCACAACACTGTCAAACTGTCTACTAAGGCCGTATTACTATTATTCTTCTAATCTTTCCTATTACCTATCTTCTTATCTTCTTATTATAACTTTGTTGCTCATATCTTACAATTTATATTGTTTTATTTGGTATCCCAGTATGGTTTATGTTTATATGCTTATGTCAGCTTATTTAGTATCCTATGACTACCACTAAGTGTTGTATCTTATGATTTATGATAAATGTATTTTTATGATGACTATGATCATGATTTATCATTTATTGCTTGTATATATACTGAGAGATTATGCACTGGAGACAAATTTCTCATGTGCCCAATCACACTTGGACAGTAAAGAATTCTATTCTATTATGTCTTAAAGGTGAAAATATCTGGGTTTTAAAAAGAAGGAACTTGTATGGCATACAGTATATGCAAATGTAATATCATAAATGATTACCAATCTTCATCTCAACAATAAAATAACTATAAGGATATAATTTAATTTTTGATATGCAATAATTTAGTAACCTTTATGAGTAGTTTCCAGGAACTATCTGTGGGACCTGAAGAAGAGGAAAAGGACTAATTGTAACTTCTTCTATCTTACTATGGTATAATTATGCCAGTGCAGCAATGATGTGTCCTGTAGCAGATCCCTAGCAAGTGAATTTCATAGCTGTCTTTAGTCTTATACAACTGGAGAAGTAAAATTTAGAATAAGTGACATCTCTCATCTCCATTACTTTCAACCAAACAAAATTAAACATTCACTTCATTTTCTAGTTGAAGTCAATGTGCTTAACTTTGCTAGATTCTAGTCTTATATTGATTCTTATATTTGTAGCAATATCTGCAATGCATTATAATTTAAAAAATCAGTAAAATCATGTTCGTTAGTCATAATTAAACAAAATTGTTTACAATCCATCTTTAATACTAACTTTCCACCTGTACTTTCCCCTGATGTGTCAGGGAAATGAAACATTTTGCCAACGGAAAGGCAATAAAATGTTGAAATTTCTTTCAAAATTTCTCTTTTCTTAATAGAAATTTCTTTATGTATCAACCTCCAGGTAGATTCAGTAGATTGAACACTATATAATAGTCTTTTGTGTCTTTAGGGTGCACAGTGGCTCGGTCATTAAGATATTGGGCTTGTTGGCTGGAAAGCTGGCAGCCTAGGTTTGAGACCCAAGTGCTACCTGACAGAGTGAGCTCCTACCCTCACCTAACCCCTACCAACCTAGCAGTTCAAATGCAAGTAGATAAATAGGTACCACTTCAGTGGGAATGTAACAGCACTCCATGACATCATGCTGAAATGCCTTTGGACAGCACTAGCCTTAAATCAGAAATGAACAACACCTATAGTTGGCAATAACTAGCACAGTAAAATCCACAGGGACTCATTTTATGTCTTTAAGGTTTTTTATAAAATTATTGCTCAGTTGGTTTTGTATTGCATTAGGAAGACCACAGAATAGAAAAGAGAGGTGTATTTTATTTTTCACCGTTTGAATGCAGAAGAGTAAACAAACAACAAAAAAGCAAAAACATATTCTTCCATCCCAAAATATGAAGCAAATGCAAAGAGAGTTCTTAACAAAGGAAAACAGGAAGAAAGGTAATTTTAACAGTGTGAACAATCAAAAGATTCTATGTTGCAGCTTTATTCTTCCAAGGCCAAGAATCAAGAAGCTGCTGTAAAATAACTTCTTTTCCCAGTTGTACAATGACAAGAATTGCAGAGCATGCTAAAATAGTAAAATTAAATATGGTAATTAGATTTTCACTGTCAAGGAAGCTCTTGAAGGCCGAGGAGAGGGAAACTAACTTTTCCTTTAAAAATAAAGTGAGAATAGCTGAACAGACTCACATTTTACATTAGATCTCACTTTTGCACAAGGGATCAGGATGTGAAAACTGTAGCTCTTCTTCCACTGTCTCCTATGAATGGCATTCTAATATATATTTCTCATTCCATTCAAGCCTTTATCTCACTTTAACTATTATATTAGTTTAATAACTATTATATCTCACAGAAATTGTTAGATAAATGCCTACCTGATTGGGTGGGTGAGTTGGGGGAAACCAACCAAATATTAAAAGACAATCCATTTGCAAAATCCGATAATAACAGCAAGGCACAAAAAGGAACAAACCTGGAAAAACTGTGGAAGAGTTTATGCCAAATGGTTAGCATATTCAATCCATTTCTACAATAAGAAAATTGGAATATTTGGAATATTTCCCTCTTTGAAAAGGGAAAAAACTAGATGTCAGACATTTGGGAAGACATGAAATGCATAGCACAGAGAAAGTAGTCAAATACTAGGACCAGGGAATAAACAATAAAACTGATTGAAGTAGATATAAAGCAGACAAAAAGGACCATATCATCTTACAGGATATGACTAATGTTTGATATTCATTACTATATGATCCATTGTTCACTAGGATGGCTTTAAAGAGAGATTGGAGACATACAGTATATGTAACCTATCAATGGTGACTGATCTTGAAAATTCAACTTTACTTGATAGATACACAAGAGGGGGAATCCATATGGTATGTTTCTTGTGTCCTGCCTATAACACCTTAGGAATATCTGATTAGTCTCCATATAAAATATAATGCTGAACAAAAATGTATCTTGACCTGATTCAACAAAACCGATTCTGGGCGTTCCTTTGTGATTTCTGAGCTTACTTGTTTTCTTGCAGATGTTTCATTACCCTAACTAGATAACATCAATGCTAGTAAGGAGTGCAGAAAGCAGCAATCCTTATTAGCACTGCAAGAAAACAAGCAAACTCAGAGAGCACCAAGCCCCCCTCATTTCAACCCAGAGCTACAAATATTTTCCTTTATTGAAACCTGTTCCTATGTTCCAAATAGGAGAACAAGTGTTAATTTTTATTAATGTTTGGAAATATATTGCAACATTTTGCTGTGCATGCAATATTTGTACTAAGCATCATGCTTGCATAGTACATATGCCATACATAAGTGATACATTATGGCTTCTGTATAATGCCATATTTACAGCATCTGCTATCTGATTATTGTAACAGAATCTTTCAGACTTTCTAAAAGTAAATTATGTGCTTTAGTGTATGTTCCTTCCATATATCGGTCATAGTGATTCGGTTTACATCACTTTTTCCAAACATTTTACTTAGCATCCTTATTTTTTTCCATGTATATTTCCTATTATTTCACAGTGCTGTTCCAATTGTTTCTCATCCTTTTCTTTTTGGACTAATTTACCATGTTTATATAGGAATAAGTTTGAATTCTTTTGCTCTCATATATCAATTCTTTCCTGCATGGATAAATCCATAATATTCACTGGGACAATCAAGTAGGCCAATTTCATATCTTTATTTATTTATAAATTATCTTTGCATTTGCAAATTATTGTTTCATCAATTTTATAGGTATAATAAACTGAATACATTTAAATGTTTTCAGTGATATTTTGTTCTTTTTGCACATATAACAAGTACATTTTTAATTTTGTTATAGAGGTTATTGAGTAGATATTGCTGGTGTGATGAGAAGAATTCCAACCAAGGTGATTAATAATCTCAGACAACTGACTGATAGATGATCGGCAGTGGCATCTCATAATGCTTCATCCCATTTTCATCACCACTCTGTTCAATTCTGACAATGCATATTGAATGCTGAATTGCTAGGAATGAAATGAATGAAACAAAAAATGATCCATTTTTTGAAAGGACTCCAATTCCATATAGATTAGTTATTTCATAAATCATGACAATGACAACCAACTGTCACTGCACTCTTATAACTCAAAAATTGAGTATATCCTATGGTACAATTAAAAGAAATTACACAGAAACTGAGCATTTTTCCAAGAGCTAATTTGTAATATAATTTCACCAGTCGCTCTCCACTTTTGTGCTGAAATTACACCTCACATAGACAAATCCATTGCTGGGCATAATTCTGAATGTATGCTTGAATACAATTAGTGTGAGCATTTTTTTCAATATCTGGTTTATATTTAGAATGGATGTGTAATAAGCCAAAACCAGATTACAGTACAATTTAACATGATACATGAATCTAGCCTAGTGTTTCATAAAACATGAAATAAAGATAGAGGACAATATTCATTCACCATCTTCTTCAAAAAGGTACATTTCCTCTTCATCCATTCATAAATAAATAATGATGATTCAAATATAGCAATAAGCTATTATGAGAGAAATGATATATGTTCAGTTGGATTTAAAGCAATAATATAATCAGGCAAAGGGAATCATTGGAGCTGCATTATCCTTTATCAGCTGTTCATGGAATCTGGATATGAAAACCGAATACCTGTTTCTCCCTCAGCAAATTGTATTTGAACAGTCTGTCTTTTTTTCTCCTCTAGCTTCTTTTCATGTTATTTTTTAAAGGAATTTATTCATTTATATTTCCTTCTGAAATTGAACTTCATTTGGTAGGGTTTGGGAAGGTCACTATTTTTTGGGACGGGTTATTATTATTATTATTATTAAGCTTTATTTTGATCACTTACTTATCTGTAGGGACAAAATTTAACAAGGTAAAATATTAACCAAAAAAATAATACATTTACTTGGATAACCCTATGGATGAACTACTGCTTAAAACATAAAGTTATTACATTTTAAATAAATAAATGACCACAGTAGTCAGGTGTTGAAGATGTCATCAATTTCAAAAACATCAGAACTGAATATTATGCTTAATTTTTATTTATTTTTGTATTTATTAAATTTGTTTGCTGCCCATCTCATTGCAGTATAGCATGAATTGAGCAAAGACCAGCTTTAAGAAGTCATTTTTTCTGTTTTCTTTTTAAAAACAACATCAAAAATATTTCATAGAAATCAAAAGCCATATGCTAATGGGACTGTACCTAGACATCTGCTGATTACCGAATATAGTACAATTAGTTAGGGATCAACAAAGGGCTTCTTTCAAATTATAAAAAGGAACTTGAACTCTATTTTTTTTCCTCCAACTTCAAATATCTGGGGAATAATTAAGCAAGTAGAAACTCAATGCAAGGGATTCACTCTGAAATTTCTGCCAGTCTTGCATCAGTAATACTGAGTATACATTAGGTAAGATCATCCAACATTTTGTGTTGTCTATCTCTGGCCAGAAAAGTAACAGTAGTAATAATAAAAGCAAACTATAAGCAGAAATGTTGCAATGTTAGGTGCCTTCTGTAAAGTCTGAACATTTAATTTCTATTACTTTGAATGTGAGAAGAATAATGTTGCTTAAAAGATGACGCTTGTGGTCCATCTTTATTTCTATATCACTGAAAATGTCAGGAATTCAGAGTACAACCACAATCAAAACATGCATAATATAAATACATAATAAATGACATAACTTAATGAAATCTAAACATAGTTATAATAATTGATTGAACTTTAACATCCAAATCAATAACTAAAGCAATGAAAAGAGCAAAGAGGGCCACCCAAAGAAGGTCAAATAAAATTATTTTAAATAGTTTGGGATTATGAAAAGGTAATAAGTGGACAGAATTTAAAAACAAGACAAAAAGTCATTTTTCAGGATTAAGAAATAAAACAAAAAAAGTACCCCAAATGTTTTCAGAATTCTAGGTAATAGCAGGTAATAGATATGTTGTAAACGGATTGTGGAAACTCAGCCAATATTAATGGTGGGTCAGAATAATTGGCTTAGTTGGATTAAAAGATTTATATCTGTCTTCTTTTAGAGTCAAAACGATACACTGCACTTTTTAAAACCTAAGATTAAAAACATCAATGAAGTCATAAATTTTTTAAAAGCCAAACTACTTAATTAAAAAAGGAAACAAAACTAATAGGAAACCAGTAAGAAAACCTGGAGGGGAGGGGGAGAGAGAGAGAGGGAGGGAGGGANGAGAGAGAGAGAGAGAGAGAGAGAAATGTGGTAGAGCGAAAATCTCTCTAACAAAAAATATGTTTAGGTTTAGTAATCTTAAATTTACTTGAAATGGGTGAGTTTACTTAAACTGAAATGGCATTGGAACTGTGCTGTTTTTCTGCATTTGAAGGCAAAGAGACATAGGACAAATTTTCATAGGATAATCAGCTCAAGGTTTGCCTAAGAAATTTTTTTACGTGGAAAGCAATCACAGGGAGGTCCCACTCAAAATATGGTTTTAATATTTAAAACTACACCATTAAATTATATTCAATAAAGATTTTAGATTCTTAATATTTGATTTGCTCATATATTTTTACTTCCTAGATTATTGATTTAAATAGACACACACCTCCGCAGAAATAAATGCCACTGTTTTCACCTTCCAAAAACTATTTAATATAAGCATTATTTGAAAATCATTTGTTTCCTTGGCATACATTTTCCTTCTTCTCCAATCTATTATTTTGAACTTTTGCTTGATTTTTTTTAATTATTATTCTTTTTGTCATATTGGTTGTAAGATTTCTTTGTCACAACCCACTCGCTGACACTTTGGACCAGCATTTCACTTTACAGTATACCTAAAAAGACAAAAGTTAATCTTTATTTGTCCATCATCATTCATATTTCTTTGTTGTTATTATTTCACAATCCATTCTAATATTGTTATTCAGAAGTCTAATGACAATTCAGTTTTTGTTATATATTCTATGCAGTACAGGACAGTTTTCCCAGGCTTCTCAAAATCATATTTTATTATCAATTTATATTGATACAACAGATTTTTTTTTTAAAAAAGAAGAAGATAACCCAAATTTCCATATATATCTTTGATGAGGTTCGTTGGCCATCAGAAAATCTATACTAAATTTAATGTGATTTTTGGCAGATATTTGAGACCCAGTATTGCTTAACTGAGATGTCTCCAATCCATAAGAAAGGCAGCTTCCTACACCCAATGTTACACTCTATTATATGAGATTACCAAAGACCTTCAAAAAAGATATTTCAGTACATAACACAAGCACAGAATTATCTGTCACATCATCCACCAGTATGACTGGGGGAAGGAGCACTTGGGAAGCAAAAAGCAAAATGTGTGGTGTTCTTTGGAAGCAAATAATACGGAAAGGAAGAGTAAAAATAAAAAAGGAAACTTTGACATAATAGGAAAGTCTGGACTTTGAGAAGAGTAAAGAGACAACAGTGTGAGACTTCAAACAATACACCAAGATAAATAAGTAAATTTAATGCAGGACTTTTAGAGCAGAGATGATCACATGTAGTGCCTATGAGAGACTCTCCTGGATGGATAATGAAAACACATGAAAATTAAACTAAGAACTGGAAAAGATTCTGGGTCGTATGTAATATAACTTAGAAATGGGGGGGATCATTGTGCCTGGTGAAATTGATGTGTTCATAAAATCTCTAAGCTACTTTAGGTTTTCATGAAATAATTAGAATTTGGATAAAATCATTTGCAGTAAAACAAACAGACATAATTGCCAGCTAAAGAAATATCAAGGGATGTTAAAAATTTCTCATTATTTCATGAAAAATTTCTTTTTGCAAGAATAGTATTAGTTGCTCATCTTTATATTAACATAAGAAATAGAAGATAAATGATGCTAACAGAAAGGAATCTAGGAGTCATATTTCTTATTTTAGCATATATACTTACAAAATTTGAGTAGGCGTCAAAGAGTGGATGTGACATTAATATTCCTTATTTTAAAGGTATGATGAAAAGAAACAGATTTGGAGATAAACAGGGACATGATGATTTTTGAGCCTACATTTTTAGGCAGATAGTCAGTCAGTCAGACGGACGGATGAACAGACAGACAGACAGACAGACAGACAGACAGACAGACAGACAGACAGACACTAGCTGTTAAGTCACTAAATAGGTTCTGGATGTTTAGTTGGGTTTTTTTATATGTACTCTTATACGATTCTTATTTTCTATCATCTTTTTCTCCAGGGTTAGGGTTAGTAGATTTTGATTAGTAGATTTTGATTAGTAGATACTAATCATAATATTTTGAACATCTTGCAGACAAGTAGCCTGATCTAAAGCCTTTTCAAGACTGAATGCTCCTGGGCTGACTTTCAATTCAACTATTGCTATCTTACAAGCCTATATTAGATGGCATCATGTATTATATTTATTTCTATCTAGAGGTTGCCTAGATTTTTGTGGTCCAGTTTTAGTAGCACAATTGAAGTCTTTCTTCCTTCTTGGTGTATTCAGATGTCTTTTTCTTTTTTCTGAATTACAACATTGTAGTTGGTAGAGTAGATTACCTTTACTATAATGCTCAGAAGAATTACTATTATTTTTCCTATGTATTCACAGTGAGACTTGATAAATATCTTAGCCATAAAAGGAGCCCTTGGATATATATTATTTATATCTTATACCCCTGAATGAGGAATCTGTGGCCTCCAGGCATTCCTCAATTAACATCCTTAGCAACCATAGTCAGCAGAGCTAATAGTGAGATGCCAGTTAGGTTCATCTGTAGATGTAATTGACAACATCTGGAAGGCCACAAATTTACCACCTCTGCAGCATACAGATCAAGAAGAGACTATTCAAAAATATTTTCTTAGCTTTAACTGCATTTACTTGTGGCTGTCACATTGAACCTTTTAAGGTTTATCCACATTGCCTAATTTCACCATTACCACAATCATTTTTCAAGTGCAAAAGTGTCCACTGTCAGCTTTTACTTTCTCCCAATGAATATCTGACCTCCAGTTATCATACCCTTCATGATTGACCAGATCAGGAAACTTAGAAGTCTGACTGCATTTTCTCTTCTGTCACTCTTACACCCCAGGGAATCATCAGTTTGTCTTTTCCTTTCACTGTTTCCTAGGCTCAACTCATGTTTTTGAATATGTTGTTATAACCATCTCTGAGTAAATTCTCCAAGGTCATATTCATGACTTTCCTATACCAGGTGCATCTTTCCTGTCATTAGAAGGTGCTGAATACTTTTGTCACAGAGCATTTTTTTTGTTATTGGCTAATCCCAGCCATTCATTAGCTACTTCACAGAGGAAGAATGATCTTTGAACTACAGTAATGGTTGAGCTGATTTAAAAGTTTTGAAGATCATTATCGTTAGTGTTAAATGACACAATGGTTAAACATTTTGTTTTGCATGCAAGAGGTTGGCAGTTCAAAATTCAGCAGAATTTTTTTCTTTTAGCACCTATTTTCTATATTAAATGAAAAGTTGCATCTTTTTATTGTCTTCAAGCTGCTTGAGGAAAAACAGAAAAAAAACATGCAACCCTGAACTTTTAAAAAAAGCAAATTTAACTTTAAACTGCCATGAGCATTGGATGGGGTCAACTTAAATAGTCAGTATGGAATTGCACTTAGTGGACAATGCTGGAATGCTTTTATTTTCCTGATTAGCAAGAAAGATGCTTTAGAAGATCAAAATAAATCCCCACTCATGGGTCATTTATAGAACAGAAAGAATGTGGCTCAAAGCTTCTAAAATGACTGGCATTGTGAGTTTTTTCTGGAGCTATTTGATACTGACAGAAATACACTCTGTTTTTTTCAAGGACAGTTTTCATTTATTCATACTTCATTTATTCCAGGGATTGACCCTGGTATAAAACTAAATGCTGGATTTGATCTGGTGATATCTGACAGAGCAAAACAGAACCAAAATGAAACCAAAGAAAGAAACAAAAAATCACCCCAGCAACTATATCAAAGTAGATTTTTCAGACATATAACTGAGTGGAGAGTTTAAACTAGATGAAGAAATTTGGGTGAAAGAAATCATTTCATTCAGAATGTTGATTGCAAAAGAATAGTCATCTTCAGCCACTAATGGGAGTTTATTCTTTTTTCCCCCAGGACAATCTACAGATACTATCTAGAGGATGTCAGAGAAGAAAATTATCTTTCACAGAAGTGATCCAGGAAACTGCTTTTCTTTTTTTAAAGAAATGCAAAATATGTGAAGCCTGGAATTTAACAATACATCACTGCTGCAAAGTAATTTCTTATTGTTGTCTTAAAAAAATTATCCAGTAAGAGAAGACTTGACATTCTTTAAGATAACAAAAATATCCTTCAATTCAGATGTCTAATAATCTCAGGCTACCAAAAAGTAATTTGTTCTCCACACATGAGTAAACAGCTATATATTTTACAACTCTAGAAGTATGTATTTTTACTTCCCTACTCTGTGGAAAAAATATTTCTTTTCTCTATAGAAAATGAAAGAAAAATATAAATTATTTTTAACTCTGGAGATGTGTGTGTGTGTGTGTGTGCATATATAAAAATATACATGCTGATTGTTTACTATTATGCAGTTTAAGAACAAAGTCTTTCATTATAAAAGTAAGGCCCTACACTTAGGTAAGAAAAACCAACTATATAAGTATAGACTAGGTGAAACTTGGCTAGTAATTGTGAAAGGAATCTTGGAATCCTAGCAGACAAACACTTAAATATTAAGGTGACTAACTTTTTTACAATGAGAAGGAGGACACAAATAATTTGAAGAAAAAAAACAAAGCCACTTGCGCGTGGCACACTCTTGCGTGTGCCGCACTCTTGTGTGTGCCGCACTCTTGCACGTGACACACTCTCTCAAAACAATTCTCCTGTGCGGAGCACATGTGTCTCATAATAGTGTCTTGCCGCACTGTACCAAGCCTTGACAAATTGTCATGTCAAATACAAATACATCACATCACACACAACAGATCGGATCGGCATTGATCAAATACAGAGATTTACAGGTTAGTCTTCTAATATCAAAAAGGAGGATATGTAGGAGGACACTTTTTGAGAGAGGACAAACTTATAAAAGAAGGACTGTCCTCCCTAAAGGAGGACGATTGGTCACCTTATAAATATGAGTCAACAGTGTGCAGCCGCCACCAAAAAAGCCAGTACAATCCTGGGCTGCATTAATAGAAGGATAGAATCAAGATCACATGAAGTACTAGTACTGCTTTACAAAGCCATAATAAGACCACACTTAGAATACTGCATCCATTTCTGGTCACTACAATATAAGAAAAAACGTTGAGTCTGAAAAAAAATGCAAAGAAGAGGAACAAAAATTATTAGGGGGCTGGAGGCTAAAACATAAGTAGAATGGTTACAGGAATTAGATATGTCTAGTCTAATGAAAAGAAGGACTAGGGGGAACATAATAGCACTGATCCAATATGACAGGGTTAAGTTATTTTCCAAAGCACCAAGAGGCAAGACAAGAAACAAAGGATGGAAACTAACCAACCTAGAACTAAGGAGAAATTTCCTTAGTTCAGAAGTTTTGGGTGCTTGAAGCTTTCAAAAAGAGACTGGACAATCATTTATATGAAATTATGAGCAGGGGATTGGACTAGAAGACCTTTAAGGTGCCTTCCAACTCTATCATGCACTTGTCACGTCCCAGCTCGACTACTGCAATGCTCTCTATTTAGGGCTGCCCTTGCGTACCACCCGGAGGCTTCANCAACTGGTGCAGAATGCGGCCGTGCAGGTTGTGATGAGTGTATCCCGATACTCCCATGTTACGCCCCTCCTGCACGAGCTGCATTGGCTACCAGTTGTTTTCCAGGTCAGATTCAAGGTATTATTGTTAACATTCAAAGTCCTACACGGCTTGGGTCCGGGATATCTGCGGGAGCGTCTCCTACCGATATCGAATTCCGATCGCCCTGTGCGTGCTCA
>AZIM01001799.1:220077-243416 GCA_000516915.1 Ophiophagus hannah | reverse complement strand
CATTACAGAGGCAGCATTTGCTGTTGGTGATGACATGCTGAATCTTTGCCTTCATGCAATTTGTGGCTAAGGCTTGTTCTTGAGCAGCCAAAATAAAGCCTTCAGTTTCTTTTTTCAGTATTCCTGGTTTTAGCCAGTTCCAGGTAAGCTTTTAGTCAGCTTTGCCTTCAATACTTTTCAGGTAGTGGCCATGCATAGCTTTGCTTTTCCAATTTTCAGTTCACTTCTCAATTACTTCTTTTTTGTATTCAGCTTTTGACTTGGTTGTCTTCAAAAGGCCTCCTTTATGTACTTCCTTAATCATTGGCTCTTCACTTTTCTGGATGTAGTCATTCAAGCTGTGTCTTTCTTCTACTACAGTCTGCTTTACTTGTAGGGGACCTCGACATTATTGTTATTATTAGCACAGTCAGCCAGATGTTCAGACTGGGTTTAGCATTTTTGTCTACCTATCAAAATAATAACAACAACAACAACAACAACAACGACAACGATGATGATGATGATGATGTTCATCACTGCTGTGCAATCCAACATTTTATTTCTGGGCTGCATTCACCTAACATTACTCTAGTTTTGGACAATGGTTCAGTATTCTTCCAGACTGTAAAGTAGTCCAATTCATAAGTTATAGACAGACTTGAGGGCTAGTGAAGAAGATAATAAGAAGCTTCCCTCCACTCCTCTCCTAGTTTCTTGCCATTTATAGTATGTTACCATTAAATTAGGTGACAAGGATCATTGATGGATGTATAGTGAAATGGGACTCAAATAAATAATTGAGAACTGGGATTGATGTGTATATGTACTTATACAGCAATCGAGGCAATCATTTAGCAAACAAAATTATTTGGAATATTGTGGAATAAACTGAAACAAGAATACCAAGTTATTGTTTTATTTTCTTCTGTCTTTTTCTTTAAAATGGTAGTGACACTCCAACAGTAGAAGAATACTGACTAATCCAGTTATTAGTAATCTTATTTGTAATGATTGACTGAAATTTTAGGTTTAGTATCATGCTGTGTTGATTCGCTGGTTTTGCCCATGGTTATTCCTATGAATTTCAAAGGATTATGTTGTTAAAATGGTCTAGTGGGCATTTGTACTGATTACAGGGCCCATCTATCTGAAATGGATTTTTGAATTGTTGAAGTTGGAACAGCATTTTCAACCATTGCTTTATTATTTGTAGATATTGCAAATGTTTTAGATGTAGGCAAAGTGCTAATGATTTCAGGCAGAGTAATGGGCTTGCAGACTAGTTTTTGCGGGGTTTTATATTCTGTCCAATAAGTTTTTCTGTAAAATATGCTCTGCTAAATGGTGTTATCAAAAGCTAACAGCAGAACCTAACTTCTTCAATGAATAGGTGACAACAGTCGCACTTTTGCTTGTAATAGTAATTCAGAAGGAGAATGCTGTGTCTGACAGAACAGAGAAGAATGCCTTTCATATTACTTTTCCCCTTGTAAATAGCTTTCTGAAACTTAATAAGAAAAATCTCACAATTGTGGTGGATGTGCTGATTTCAGAAAAAAAGTTAATATGAGCTACGGCTTGACATGAATAAATCACATAATTTATTGCCATGCTAGAGGTGAATCCAAAGCAGGCTTCTTCAGTTTGTTACTATTCTAGATAATATACTTGTAGTCTGTTAAAATTCTAGAATTCAGATCCACTGTAGTTCTGAGGATTATAGTTCCAACACATGCATATAACTCTGCATAGAGAAATGCTCATAAAAGAAAGTACCCAAGAAATTGATGTATTACTATATTATACTATACTACTATATTGCTATATGCAGTACGCTACTACATTACTATATGTAGTATGCTACTACTATTATACTATATTACTACATTACTATTGTAGTATGCTACTATGTGTAGTATGCTACTTTTATTAATAGGTTTTGGTATAAGGGTCTATCATATGAACAGAAAATACAAATTCTGTACAAGTTTGAAATTCAGCAAGTTTTACAAATTAATTATGGCTTTTGAAGTTTTCCTTACTATTTTTGTTTCTATAATACTTTTCCATTCAGTATGACATCCATACTATCCATTTCTTTGATTTTTTTTTCTATACTAGCAATCCAAGTGTCCATGGATGAACAAGGGCCTTCCCATAAACTCTGATATCATACTGGTTCTGTTACAATGGAATAAATATATTTATTTTATATTGTGTTCTCAGGTGGTTTCATTAGTTTGGTTTTTTGAAAATCTACAAAATACAGAATACATTATGCCATAGTATGCATATGAAAAGAGAAGCAAATTCTAATTAAATATATTGCAGTGGAAATTGTTTGTAAGCAAACATGTTATTTCTAACCATTTAAGTAGCATGATTTTCTTATTTGCATGTTACATCCAGAGTAATATATCATATTTTATAAAAAGAAATATAAAATATTTTAGACATTATATTTAAATATTTTACAACTGCTTCTTTTGGACCTCTTGATGGATTCCAATATTATTCTTCTGGATCAATGATGGAATTGGGCATTAGAGGTATGACATTTTTGTT
Source organism: Ophiophagus hannah (assembly GCA_000516915.1). Taxonomy (NCBI): domain Eukaryota; kingdom Metazoa; phylum Chordata; class Lepidosauria; order Squamata; family Elapidae; genus Ophiophagus; species Ophiophagus hannah. The sequence continues at coordinate 240,869 of AZIM01001799.1, read as the reverse complement.
TGTTTCTTTGTTTTGTTTAGATGCATCCAAATAATTATTTAAATCCAAACAATTACTGTTGAAGCCTTAGGTGATTGACCTAAGACACAGAGTTTATTGAAGGTAGTTGGTTCTACTAATAACTGCAGTAAAGCCTATTTTCAAGATTTATACATATGAAATTTAGAAGAATAGCTAGTTTAAGTACTGAAAGTGAATACAAGCAATCAATTGGAACCTTTGCCCCCTGGAACAACTGAGGGGCAATCATTAGCTCAACGAGGAAGCAATTGATCTGCTTCCTTTCCCCTGAATGTATCTTGGTATTCAGCTTACTTGGCAGGTAAGACTTGGCAAGTGTATTTGGTGAGTTCAGATGCTGCCAAAAACTCTGCTTGATTTCACATGATTTCTGCAACCAGGTGACTTAAAGATTATGGAGCCTTCAGACTAGATGATACATGTATCATGAGCTTGAAGTCTTAAAATAACATGGAAAGCACTAAAATAACATGGAAATGGAGTGCACTCCACCAGTTATCAATGTTAACCTAAACAAATACAAAGCTTAGGTGTGGACATGACTATTTGTCCTGAATATAAAGGTCACTCATCAATAGTTTCAACCATCAATAGGGGTTGAATGAAATTGCTGGATCTTCATTGCTCTTTCGGAAATTGTAAGTCCATGAAGTTGGCAGTTTGCCTGAGTCATAGTTTGAATATTTATGGTTTGCCAGGAAGGTGCAGGATAACAGTAACTAACAGATGTTTAGATGGCAGGCTATGCAGTGTTTGGGCTTGAGCTGTGACCACTTATTCTGAATTTGCTGGAGATGGTTCCTTGAGAGGCTTATGACAGTCTAGTATCCTGAGTACCCTAACCCTAAATCCATTTTATCAAGTTTAGTATTAGGCTTGCATCCTTCATTTCTAATTTTTCATTTTGTAGCTAACCATTAGTCAAAGATATAGCTATATTATTTCAGGCAAGTATCTAGACATTCAGTTCTAACCAACTCATCTAGGATTTTATCAGCACCCTTCCTGGAACTGATCAACCAAGTCTCCTTCATTCCAGGCTAAATCTTGAGCAATAAACCTGAAGTCACATATGTAAACCAGTGTCCTAGTTTCACTTCACAAAGTTGAGCATTAATTGTTTGTGCCTTCCCTGAATCAGAATGCATAGTTTTAATGCTGGCTAAATTCAACAAAGTTTTCTAACAAAGAATTCTGCTGCATTAAAAATTCTGCTGCACCCACTTAACAGCTTTCCATTCAGTAAACATATGGCAAATCCAGCTTTAACTCTATGTGTAGGGAAGCCTTAAGATCTCAGACTCAGATTCCTGTATATCAATTATATATTGATCCCAGAAACTATGGAATTGAGATAAGGTTTTATCAAAATTTTCTGATAAATGAGATATTTATGATGTGAAGAATGTGCAACTGCTTCCTGTGCTGGCTGAGTCTGCAAGTAGCTTGCAGCTGAGCAGTGAGTAAGGCATTTTGCTAAGTTAATTGAGATTTTCAGCCATCAATTGTTCCATACTGGATTATTGCAATGCTTTCCAAAAACAAAACAAATTTTACTCAGTCACTTAAGAGTTAAGGATTGAAAACAAGTGTTCTGCCTATGATGGCAAACACACATACATACAGACACAGTTGCTATGGAGTTAAGCAGATAGCAGTAGACAAGATCATAAATCAGGGTCTGTGCAAAGATAGCTTGCCTGAATAAGCCTGTTTGCAGTTTAAGCAGCAATAGAGTGGTCCAAATTAATTCCAGGAGTCAAAGTGCTGAGTAATGATCTAGACAGTAGTCAAAGGTTCAATAGTAAATAAACCCAGGAGCTAGAATCAAAAACTAGGATTCCAAATAGTTGAAATGAAGACTAAAGGCAAAATTGTTACAATTTCTCAATCTTCATCCTTTTCCTAGTGAGAAGCCTCATTGACTGGTGTTGTACTGCTTGCCATTGTATGTATCAAGACCTGGGACTTGGATATTGTGCCTCATCATTTGATTGCTGCAGCTGATCAGGAGATGCCTACTGCTCAGTCTCTTCAGATGAATCATGGTTTGGAAATTCCCAGTCCCCTGCTGAAGCAATGTTGTCAGAGTCTAAAATCCGAATTCTCCACAGATGCTTGTCAGAGTCCAAATCTGAATTCTGGCCCATAAACAGGAACAAATAATTGTAGTCTTAGATAGTCCAGGGCTGAGAAACTGTCTTCATTAGTTCCAGATGGAGTAGCACTTACACAGAGACAATTAATGTGTAACATGGGAATAGTCTTGGACTCAACTCCTATTCATATGATAAATTGGCCAAGAGTGCCTTTGCATAATTCCACCTTATTCACCAATGGTGCCATTCATGGATCAGGAAGTCTTGCTACATGTCACTTCCTGTTTGGAATATAGCACTGTTTTCTATATAAGGCTGCTCTTGAAGTTTGCTTTTAATGGCATGGATAGTTATGAGTCCATTACAATTTATCCATGTACCATCATTGCTCTATGAGCTCCAGTAGCTTCAGTATACTTTTAGGTGCAATTTGAAATACTGGTTATGATCTGTCTTCATAAGACAGGAATGAGTTACTTTCAGGACCAATTGCCTTAAATCATCTCTGCCCATCCCACAAAATCTAACACCTGTGAACTAATTCATTCTAACAAAGTGTGCCTTCTGTTTCTTGGCCCCAACCTTGTAAATAGTATTCCCCTCCCATCTTACACAAATACCTTTTCATGTCTTTGAAAACCTCTTCTACCATGCATTGGGCTATAGGCAATAAATGAGCTAATTCTGTAAAGATTAAGAGGATGGTAGATGTATTTAATCATTTATTTTTATTTTGGTTACTTTTTATTCATTTGTTTATAACCAAATGTTATCCACTCAAAGTTACAACTACACCTTGGATGACTCTATAGAGTAAAGGTAGAGAGAGAGAAAAAAAACAGGAAATCATATAATTTATGAACTGAAAGGTAAGCACTGGCTGCAAATTGCCAAGAGTACAAGTTGCTACTGTCCTTCATCTCTTAGTTTAAGTTGTGACTATTTAAACAATCAAATGTCGTGTTCTAGATCAACATTTACTCCCTTGCTGTGTGTGTGGGTTTGTGTGTTTTCTGTTTGTGTAGACTTACTCTTAAGCCAAATACTTAAAACACACCCTTTTTTGGAATTCACATTCATTTTGTAGTTTCTGAACAACTCAATTACATTTTGTGTTATTCTCTCATCTGATCTTTTCTTATTAAATTTATATGCTGCCCATCTCACTGTCTCAAGTAACAGTGACATTTGTCCCCCCCACATCCATTAACATTATTTATTTTTTCTTTAAATTGCATTCATTCAGAAGGCTACATGATTCCCCCGCCCCCCCATCTATGCTTTTATTTTTCATTAAAATTCACTGGAGTATAATTACCAATAGCCTATGGATTTCTACTTTCACACAGATTCTAGTCATACTTTGGGATTATTGTCTATTTGTGTTCTTTCACAAGCTATATGTTGTCAAGTCTCAGAACAGCCAATGCACCAGCACTCCTTTTCCAGTCTTTAAAAGATGGGATTATTTTAACCAAGGACAACAATTCTTAACCCAACATTTCATTTATCAGTGAGTAAGATCAGAACCAATATTTTCCCATATCTAACTTCATAATGCTGAAGGAATCCCAGCTACCTATTTATAGCTATCCTGGTATCACTTTGGTGTTCTATTTATTCCATTTGATATAGTTAAAGTTAATCCCTCTGCCTGAAGCTCTCACTGCCTGTGATGCAGACTACAATAAGAAAAGTATGCTTGGATAGAAGTTGCTTTGCGGGTATGCAGTTATGGCTTGAGAAAATAATTCAGAGTATTTTCAGCCACTATTTCAGGAAAATAGCATCCATCTAGATAATATTATAGTTGCAGCTAAAAAAATACACAGCATTTTCTATGGTTCATTAAATCTGTTCCACCCCTGCATATTTGAGATACACTTTATTGCACAAACTGCGATAATCATCAAGCAAATTTATTTCAACCAGCAGTGTTCAAGAAGACTGTGATCAGTTACTTGGATGTCATTCCAAAAACCTGCCTAAAGTGTAATTTCAGATTTCCCAGTTTGTACGTCTAAATTATCTGCCAATTAATTATCAAAATCATTGCTGGAACATTAAGATCTTAGCTCTTGGCTTCAATCTTCTAATCTTCCTAAACAACTTCTGCATGCGTCCCTAGACTTTTATAAAGGTCGTGATATTAGCATTAATTTGCAGGAGATAATAGCATATGGTTTTGTTGGCATAATCATGTGTCTGGGCTAATTTTGGTTTCACAAAACATAACTGCAAGAATTTTAAAACTTTATATCTGTTCATGCTAGCTTGTTGCATTATTCAAAGCAGCATGATTAACTGCAGTTAACTTTAATTATGGTTTGTTTAAAAATGACTTAGGGCCTTGCAGTTGACCTATTTTAACAAATTATGTAGCCAAAATTAGGTCTGGATAAAATGCTGCACTGCAGTTAACTGAATAATCATTTATTTTTCTTATATTCACTTCATAACATGGTAGAATGGGGAGAAGAGTATACTTGAGACTTGTAAAAATTAATTCCTTCCACAATGAAGGATAATTTATTCTTCTATGTGTAGCCAAAAAGTTAAAATATAGCTGAAGAATGTTTCTTAAGAGAGTCAGTATGCTGTATATCTCACCTAGTTGACAGAATGCAATCAGAACTAATTTAGACTTTCAAGGTAATTTTTAGGTTAGACATTTTAACCTTGCAAAGACACCTAGAGTATGCAAAGGAGCTGGGTTAATAGAGGGATTTTATTATGTTTGGGTGTACCAAATTTATCCCTATTGTGTTATTACCATTAGCATGAATTGTTGCATGTGACATGGGTCAGTTATATGTGACATCCTAATGTCCTCTATCTTAATAAAATATGTAGTGTGAAACCTTGGATAAGCAAAACTCTCAAATTATTATTCATGAGGTCTCCTGCTTTGGCAGGAGGTTGGACTACAAGACCTACAAGGTCCTTTCCAACTCTGTTAATCTGTTAGTATGAGCTTATTATTCATATTGATGCTATATGAAATATTACAACTTGAAATATATGAGGAAATAATAGAAAAGGGTGTGAAATAATAACATGATACAAAATAAAAAGTAAGAAGAGGACAGGATCTGCATTAAGATTATATAACCACATAGAATGTAGTTGAATAAATGCCCATAGAAATAAAAATCTAGATTTTATTTTGAATGAATGGTCTACAATACATACCAGAAAATATGTATGAATGTATTTAATGAATTTATGTATCTGTTCATCCACCAATAGGAGCTCTTGGTAAATGGTAACTCTTGTGTGGTAAAGTATGAATTAGCATTATCTACAGTAGATTATTGTGGAGGGATATTAAAGTAGGAATTCATCGATTTGAAGTAGTTGCATATTATGTTTCATTGTAATGGATAGTGAAATTGAGAAAAACAGACTTTGAAGAGAAAGAAAGAAATGAATGAAATTAGAATGACTGGTAAAGAAAGGTATGAATCAATTAGAAGATAATTAAGCCAAATCAAATAACATTGTTACAGATCAACATTGTTACAGATTAATCTATCCACAGAATGAATGGACAGATATAAGGATATAAGGTTATAGAAGCTGCTTGGAGCAGTGTAAAAATAATTTCATTACAATGTGCCACAGAGGTGTGGTTATGCTAAAGTATCAAAAAGGATGCCTGCTAAATAGTGAAATGAAAGAGGTTATGGAGGAGGAAATAAATATGAATAAAAGATAAAGCACCCCAGTCCAAATGAACGTGGTATTGGATAATATTTATTTGTATTGAGAATGACCTGCTAATTTGGTACCCATAGCCTTTTAAAATGTAATTTGTTATTTGTATTTGTAATTTGTTTGGTTGAGTTGTGGTCAATAGGTGGGTTATTTCTTTGTGTGAAGTTATGCAACAAAATGATGATTACTAGAGTAAATGGCACAAGATACTTACAAAGCACGGTAGCATACTGCAGAGTAAATAATATTGCATGGCATTTCACCAAGGCAAAAAGGTATGGCTAACAATAAAATAGATTGTTTGCATTTAAAAAAAACCCCGATTAATTAAATAAAAATAAAAATAAATAGTCATGTGTAGGTATTCTCTATTTGTTACTGGAATTTGTATGCTTTAATTGTGAATTTCATTTTGAGTCATAATAATAATAAAATAAATTGAACTGAACTAGGTGCTCCTAGACATAAGATGCCCAAAGAATTTTGTAGAGATGGGCAGCAAGTAAACTTAATTAATAAGTAGTTCTTTCAGAGAAAGAATAAGAGAATGTGTTTTAAAACACTGGTTTAGAAGTAATTGAGAAGTTGTGGACACTTTTAATTTTGAAACACTGCTTTTGAGTTGACAAGCTCTGGCAAGAGGGACCAACAGAATTGCAACACATTTATCAAGTCCTTAGTTTTTCCACAAGGATGCAGGAACAAAAAATTAAAAAAAAATTCTCTATAGTATATTATGGTGGAAAAAAATCTCTGGAACCTGCTCTAGAACATTATATTTTTCAAAAGATGCAGTTGGGAATTTTAAATGCTCCTATTGATACAATACATTTCTCCAACAAAAATAGATTTTTATTATTATTTTGATGAATGTATGTGCTATATATCAGAAGCTGGTTTCTAGGAGTACAAAACAGGTGTGTGTGTGTGTGTGTGTGTGTGTGTGTGTAAGTATTATAAAACAAGATCTTTCAAATGTTTATTAATCTTGTCACAGGAAAAATAGCCCCTGAGAAGAACTGTTAGCATGATAGCAAATATAGTCATTTTTATAAAACAGGTGTCAACTATAAGATCATGTTTTTTGTCCAATGCAAATTCTGCAAGAATAAAGAATCAGGTTACCATAATCCCTTTTCCTACTTTCATTATCTCATTATCTCAATAACATTTTCCAAACACCACATAATATTCATTCCTGGCCTTTTTTTTATGAGCCTAGATACATTTGCTGAGAAGAATAATTTCATCAAAAATAAGTAGAGGTTCTCTTATCACACCAGTGCATGGCAATTTTATTTAAAATATATTGCTTCATATTTGCCCTATTATGATAGTGCAAGTCTATGTGACCTCTTCACGTCTCCCTCATTTTTCTTATATGATGGCACTTCTGGAAACAGTTATTTTGATAAAAGTATATAAATGTTTTACCGATAATGAATGTGTAGTTTAGACTAATATTTATTTAATTTACAGTGGTCATGATCTCTGAAAATGCCTCTGCTTTTTAATGTTGCACATACCATTCATCTAAAACCCAAGAAATATAACTGGTATTTAAATGACACATCTAATCCATAATCTTTCATGAGAAAAGTCTTAATTGGAATGCTTTTATATGGTAGGTCAATATATCTGAATGTCAAAAAAAAAAAAAAAAGCTTTGAAGAAGTTTTATCATTGAAAGCACCAGGATGCTTCCCTCCCCAAAAAAGTTAAAGTAAGTAACCAGTTTTTAACAGAAAGCATATATTTTTCCCTTTTTCTTTATAGAAAAAAAAACATGATGCAATCTCCAGTATAACTATGAAGTTATATTGGAGAATTGATGTTGCAATAAAGACTGTGAAAGGACACAATTTCCCAATATAAATAAATTTAGTTTTTAGTTTCATAACACTGGTAAAAATGGATTTAAAACTTTTGCAGTGTACTACTGGGGGAGTATTAGCACAGATAATGCAGGCCTATCTCTTGATGAATGACTGTGAACGTAAAATAACAGTAAACAATTAGTTCTGATAGAGAAGAATATTTGTACTACAGAGTTGAAGTGTGGGGTTCTTGGTGCTCTCTAAGCTTGGTTGTAGCACTGATGATGTTACCTAATTTGGTAATGAAATACTGGCAAGAATACAACCAAGCTCAGTCAGAGCATGAAGGATTCCACACAATCAAATCAGATTTGGCAACTTGGCACCTGGCTCTGCTTTTGAAGAAGAATAGAAACAGCCAGCTGAAATGTACCAACCAGGGAGTATAATGCAATAGCTACACTGTTTCAAGAGAATTCTGATCAAATATATTAATATATGTCCTGCTTCAGTTAATTATAATGTTTATAATGAAAAATCCAGCATATAAAAGTTTAGCAATTAAAAAAGTCCAAGTTAAGGAGAACAAAACTTCTACCAGTAGCCAAAGTCCACAAGGCAAGTCAGCATGATTTAACACAAAGACTACGATATGGACATTTATAGAATAGTCATTTCAGATCTAGATTGCCCTTGAGTAGAATCATATGTATAGAAAGCATTAAAAATTGCTTAAGCACAGTTGTCAGGGATTAATCCTGAACAGACCTGCCTACGTCAGCTGCTTCTTGTGCATCTGGATACATTTGTCTGCTTTCTGATTCTTCACATTGAAATAGCAGTGTTGCCAAAGTTTGGGTAAACTGAACTCTGGTTCAGGATCTGAAACTTAGGGTAGGGTTAGGAAAAGTAATTTAGTGGATTCATGATTTTACAATGACTTGCCAGCCTACAAAGTGGTTTTCTTTTCTCTTTTCTTTCTTCCTTCTTTAGCAAATGGCTAATTTAAACTATATTCAGAATGCATACATTAAATATTTAACACCTGTATACTACTAAAATTCATGTTGTGTTTATCTGTTTGTCTGTTTGTACTCTCAAATTAGCCCAATTTTGAATCTATGTTCCTATAATCTATTAATTTGAAAAAATCCAAAATTCATTAATCCTGTGGAACTGAAAATTCCATACTATTCAGAAACGTTGTATTTGCAAAGTTGCAGCATCCCCATGGTCATTTGATTGCAGCATCCCCATGGTCATTTGATTGCAATTTCCAACACTCCCTAAGAGCTTCCCATAAGCAAAGTCACTGGGAAGCCTGCAGGAAATTGGAAGTTGTTCCCACTCCTACTGTTTTTTTTCCCCATCTGTGCTCTTCTAATTTATTTATTTAAGTAAGTAAATATTGACTCATTATTGAATTATTTTAGCCACTACAATTATTTTTCTATTTATGATATATGCTTAAATGTCCACAGGGCTTTTCAACATTAAGGTAAAATGATATGGTCAGTCTAAAATTTAATATTCATTCTGATTACATCATATGCAGTCATGTAACCATACTGCATGCACTTTCTGTCAAAGGATGACACAATGGGTAAGAGGTTGTCTAGTAATTCTTTAAAATAATTCATAAAATACAGATTGATCTTGTCATATTTTTCCAGTTTACAAATATTCTAATATTTTCAACATTATAAAAACTTAAATTTGTTTTTGGGAGATGTCATGATGATTAAAATTGTATTATTGTCACGGCATTTATTTCCTACTATTTATCATTTGATAACCTGATTTATACCCAATTTATACCCAAACTATGTAAGGTATGCAGAACATTGATATTATGATGCTTGAAGGTTATCTAGGCATTTGGGATTTATGTATATAAAAAAGTTACTCCCCAAAAGAAAAATTTTTTGGTTCTCATTGTGCATACTAATTATAGAAATAGTCGGATGGATCTTGATGTGTTTTCTGGTCAGTCGCTATCTTCTCTGTAGGTTTAAATTAACCTAAAACAATGTATTTTTTATTTTATAATATGGAAAACAGTAACTACGAATGTTTTAAATGACAAATAATTGTCATAATCATCTATTCTTATAGAATCACATGGAAGACAAATATTGCATTTTTACAATAAGGAATGATTTCTGAAAAATAATCACAATTCCAATATTACCAGATATTTCAGTGGGCTTTTATCAATCAATAACATTGATTAAATATTGAATGAACACCAAGTAGATCCAGCCCTAATATATCTTCAGCAATGGAAATTCATGAGCAGCTTTGAATCTGCCACTTTTTAAACCCAACCAATCTTGCAAAAATATCTATGGGATTAAGATAGGCACGGTAATAGAACTATATTGTGTAGTAACCTTATACTCCTAGAATAAAAGCAGGACATAAAACACTAACAGATATACAAGTGTAGGAGTATTGTGTATCATCAATCACATTAAAATCAAATCAGATTGATATGAAGATCTAATATCGGCCAGAAAGGGCTTCAGGAAAGGCCTTTAATTTAATTACTAAATTTGACTGAGGCAAATCCAGTCTTTCAGGTTAAACTGGAATGGATTCCACCCAAAATAATTTACCCTCAAACAGAAGCAATTAAACAAGTGGCTTTGAAACAGTTCTGCTGAACTCCCTCACCCCCACCTCCAGAAAAAAAAAAAAAAAGTGCCTGTGACTTCCGATTGCATGAATTCAACTAGTTGCTTCATTGGTTCTTAGCATTGGCAAAAAAAAAGAAAATAAACATGCTATTTAAAAAGAAAAAAGAAAGGTGTTTAGGAAAGGCTTCTGTAGTTGATAACAGTTTTGGATCGGTCTGGAGCTCTGTTACTAGCTTCAGGAAAGCCTTGCCAACTGCAGAAGAAATGGGCCAAGGTGTGAGAGGCTTGGGTTCGACTATCCAAAGATAAGTAGTAAGGCAGTTCCACCCCCCAACCGCACCCTAGCTTAATTTTTAACCATGCACCCTGGAGTAGGTGTGGTCTTAATTTGGGCTGATTGTGGGGGTAGGACTTATATTGGGTACATGTGTAAAAATCAAGCTAGGACTTACTTTCTGAATAGGTCATCTTTTCTCTCTCCCTCTCCCCCTCCCTCCCTCCCCCTCTCTCCCCTCTCTTTNTTTCATGTCNCCCCTCTCTCCCCTCTCTTTCTTTCATGTCTATCTATCATCTATCTATCATCTATCTATCTCATTTGTATGACCATCCATCTAATACAAAGTTAAATAAAAAACAGAAAATAGATCATTATAAAAGCATAATAACTATTGAAACGATAATATTATATAAATAATTAAAATATATAAGCCTCATGGCTAAAACCGTGGGCTTAAGAATGTCTCCCGTTCCCAAGACCCCCAAAGTGAGATAATATAATCAAGTCCTCAGGGACTTCCCAAATGATAGCACAGAAGGAGAAAACCTAACATCAGGAGAGAGAATGTTCCACAAGGAAGGCACTATGACAGAGAAGGCAGGGAAGCTATATTAGCAGTTGTAGAAAAGTATATAAAAACAAAACAAAACAACCAACTAGGTATCCATTCTTAGCCATATTATGCATGTCTCAGAATGTAATTCAAGCAAATAATTTAGAATTGTTTTAATTACTTAGCAATACAGTGTAATTGTATAAAATATATTTCTGATCCCTATATTTTTATGTTTCTGATATTCAAATTATATTTACAATGTTTAAAATCCTATCTTTTCTGGAACCATGTTATTAAACCAACAAATGCATTTATGCTGTGTTAGCAACATATGATAATTACTTACTGATGTCAAAATTAACAGTTTCTAAGGAATTACTTCTGCACCCGTATTATTAGTTCACTAATTGCATACCTAGTTTGGATTTTGTATGGCACTTTATAATATATTCCACCCTCTTTGCAACACTGTTCAGCATAGCTAAGTGCTTGCAAAGCTATAGAGAGGTCTTGTTATTTTTAATGAGGTCAAGGGTATTTAAGAAAAAACTTCAATGCAATGCACAATGTACAATAGCTTAAAGTTATAAAGCCATATTTAACTAAAGGTCTATGAAGGTGGCCTGTGTTATCAAGCCAATTAATAAAATCTGATAATATTACACAACAATTCAGCAGTCACAAGCTATAATCAAGAAAGGAAATCATATAAAAGATATACAAAAGATAATTACCTTTTAGTTTTAGTGGATTTTGTTTTTGCAAGATAAATAGAAAGTATTAAAATCTGTATTAAATTTAGTTAAATGTTTGTCGATTATCAAAACTAAATTTCATATTGATTTCCAAGGTTGGTTTACACTCTTTACACATGATTTTTTTCTAAAAAAGGATCTGTTCATCCTTTATTCCTTTTCTCCTCTTCAATATCCTTCTATGATTTCTATCCCTGAATTTATATAGATAAAACCCAAATATCTTTTATTAAAAGTTATTAAAGGTTATTGCAGTTTTTTTCCTACAGCCACTTAGCATCATAACTAAAGTTTACGTGAGCCATTGTATAAAGTAATTTTCTTGTTGCTAATGCAGGTGGATATAGCAAAGTGGAAAGGTATACTGAAAGGTAAAAGTTAATAGGAATTGTAGAACAATATTTAAATTTAGCATAACAATAACATTGATTGTAAATTACTTATAAATCTATAGAAGGGAACATATGTAGCTCAGGGTTAAACTATAGAGTTCTTTTTGTGTATGTCTGTGGATATTTGATACCAGATTAGGTAACATCATTAGTACTAGAAGTTAGTGGGATTTGTTCTCTGTTTATATACAATAGCTTGCCTTGTCAGTGTTGGTGGGAAGGTTATTTTCTCCTTCATAGTTTCTTGATTAGGCTGCCATTTACTGCCTGATTGTTTCTCTCAATTGGTAGCTCCTTGATTAAGGTATTGTTTACTGCTTGGTTATTTGTCTGGTGTTAATCCTGGTGTTAATCCCTATTCATCTAGCTGATGATTGCTGACATGCAAGTGGTCTCATCTTTTTGTTCCCTTTTATCATTCTTATTGTTTATTTTGAATGATGTATAAATATATATATGTGTGTGTGTGTGTGTTTCTGTTGGTTCTTGACTTATCTGAACACTTAACTTCTAGGAACTCCCTCAAGTTTTGGAATTTAGCTTGGTCTAGGATGCTGACAGTTTCCCAGTCAAAACTATGGTTTAATCCAGCAATCCTCAACCTTTTGGACATCAGGGACCAGTTCTGCGGAGAATGTTTTTTCCACCAACCAGAGGGGACATAGTTTCACATGCTGCCTGCGGATGGGGTTTCATTTGTTTGCATGGACTGGTTTCTGGTTGGGGACCCCTGGTTTAATCTGTCCATGTTTGTGAGATTAAGAATTTTCATTGTGTATTGTGCTAGTTTTTTGCCTGCATAGTGGCTGTTAGAGTAAATGCTACTGTACATAAACAAGAGTCAAATCTGATTCACTTCTAGCACTGAAGATGTTATCTAGTTGGTAACAAAATATCTGCAAGCAGGCAACCAAGCTCAGAAAGCACCAAGGACTGGACACTATGGAGGTTGCTGCCTTTTCCTTATCCTTGATATTTCTGCCTTAAAAGAGGAAATGTTTCAGAAACTTACTTAAATAAAATCCTTGATTCTATCTGGCTGAAAACTTGGCTCCTAAAGGAACTACCACTTTCTTGATTTTTCAACACCTTCTGTTTACTTTTATATTATAGCCTATGATCTAACCTTGAATTAAATCACATCTAGAATTCGTTGGGATTGGTTTTTTGTTGTTTGTTTTGAAACTTGAATCTCCAAATAAAATGGAATCATACTGCCCGTAATTTAAGAAGCCAAATTAGCTCTTGGTATTTTCATATCCCTTTAGTCAGAGAAAGAAACAAGTTCTGAATAAACTTCCCATTTTTCTAATAAGTGAAATATCATCCTGCAATTCAAGGTATTATCCCAAGATGGATTCCTGTAGAATAAGCTAATATTATTTCTATTTTTAATAGGTTTAAGGATGAAAATAATGATTCTTGTAGAACTTCATGAATATTCATGGTGAATTTAAGCTTCGAAGCCAGAACATCCTGGGTATTTTGCTCAAATTCTCAACCATTATGCTTCATCACTTCAAAACTGATTCAATAAGCAAATGAAAAGGATGATATGTAAATTTGCCTCATTACAGAATCCAAAGCAGTGTTACAATGTTGTTTAATTTTGTATAGCTTTGATTAAAATTAACATAGACATATAGATAATCCATTCATTTCTATTGAGAAGCTGGTAACAGTATCCTATTCTAAACTGAGCATTGCATACAATTTACCTAATACTTTATTAGGATTACATTCTTAAACACATTTACTATGATGTTTCAGCAAGGTGGTAGCATGTAGCAGAAGCTATTATTAGCTAGCAAGGTTTAATTATACTGGGATAAAATTCTGTCAAGGAATATCAAGATTATAACAAAGATCAAAATCTTCACAGTGAATCCTACTCACAACACCAAAGATGAATAAATTTGACTGGAAGTATCACAAATTATATTATATATTTGAGAACTAATAAATTAATATTTGATATTTATTAGTTGAAAAAATCCTAATTTTTCCCCTAAATTTATAGCCTGGAAATGCAATAAATATTAATATAACTGCATATATAATTTAAATATTATCCTAACTTACGTAGTATTGTTTATTATTTTATTCAGTAGTAAGCTTTGAGAATTTAAGAAACTTTTCCATTCTAAACCAATATGTAGGCCACTCTATTTTGAATTTTGAAACTAATAATAATAATAATAATATAATATCCTATGTCAAAAAGAATTTATGTGAACATGAGCTGAGAATTCAAAGAACGAGGGAATGAAGGGACATCACATCTATATGGAAAAAGTGTATAGAACAAAGTTAAACTATAAAGTTCTTCAGTTCTGGAATTTTAGTTTCCATAAGCTGCAGCAACAAATCAAATCAGGAACTTCAATTTTTGACCATATGCTTTGGAATTACGGGAGTCGAAGTTTAATGCATTTAAAAGGAGATCAGACATAAAGAATATGCTAGCAAAAGATATGAAAATATCAGTATAGACTTTTTTAAAATAATCTGCCTTAAATTCAACTATAAGTTTAAAAAAGTTATAGATATTTCCAAACTCATAAAAGTTAGGCATCAAGACTGTTCCAGAGAAAGAAGTTACACTTAACATCCATTGTATTATATTTTTCTAGGATTTTCATTCTATAAACGTTACAATTTATTCAATAAACCAGACTGTTTCATGTGTTTTAGAGAATTTAAACAAATAACAAATTATGATATTAGGAATTTTTAGCCTGTAAAAATAAATAGAATTTTCTTATGGTGTTGGGGCTTTCATTCCAAAATCATCTTTTCTGCTGTCACCTTAAGCAACCTTATCAGACAGCTATAAATGGAAAGGAAATATTAAGCTGTTTGTAGGTGATTCTGAATAATATTGTCTGCCTCTATATTCAAGATGTTATTTGAGCAACATGATCCATGTGGAATCTTTATTACACAAAGTCACAGTTAGTTGATCAGTCATGATGTGTAATTTGGCATTCTAACATCAAATCATGTTTTACAAAATGTTGCTGAGTTTGTTTGCCAAGAATTTTGAGCACCATACTTTGTTTCATCACAAATGCATTCTGATATAATTTATTTGTACCTCATGTTTTTTTTATTCAAAATAAGCCTTTGGACATGTAGACATGGCAACATACAAAAGCAAAAATTTTAGGAAGTACTTTAAAGGAATAGATACCACTACTTTAGTCCTAAATTTAAAACACAGGAAGATGTCTTTTTTTCTTATAACTTTCTCTGGTTATAACCTTTCTCTGATTATATCTTCATGAGTGTTGGGTGTCATGTAAAATTGTGTCATGTGAAATTGAACCGATGTCTGTATAGTTCAGGACTTTTCTGGGATATCTTGTTGAATTTTCAAGGAGTGCAATATAATATCCAACTCTTGATTCTCCTACAGTCATTACATGCAAAACTTCGTTTATTGTCATCCCTTGTTTAGCTTCCAAAGGCTCAATCCTTTTCATAACTCTATATCTGTTGTTGCTTTGCTATACAGAAATCAATTTTCTTTTTGCTTCATCCTCTGTTGCTTTGCTTTCCAAACAACAGAGTGAGACTTGCCTTCGTCTTTTTCATAGACATACTGTACAAGTTAGTTTGTATAAGGCACAGAGCTGGAAGAGAAATAGGCAAAGTAGAAATATTTTTCCCCTTCAAAAATGGAAATGTAAAATAATCAAGAATAGGAACTACATCATATTAGAAATGGTTAGCCAAATGTGTTTAACCTTGAGAAGAAATTACTTAATAGGCAACATAATAAAGTGAAACAATGAAAGTAGTGCCATGGGGGAACAACTTTATTTAAGAAATGATACGAATACTACTAAGTTCAAAACAAGCAACATTAACAGTTAAGCATTTTTTTCTGTTGATACAGGGTAGAATATAAGCAGTTCTGGAGAAGAATGGATTGCCTTGGAAACTGAAAGAATTTCCATCACAAGAGGCCTTAAAGGAAAGCGTGATAGCTATGTATCAATATTACTGTAGCAGTAGACATGCTGTATTAGAAAAATGTTGGACTAGAGTTTTTGTTACTTATTCTATACTTTTATCCACCAAGATAACACCCTGCTTAATTGATTATGTAGGATTGCAAGTGATCTAAGGGAGTAAATGTAGTCTAAAAATTGTAAGTTTTCATTTTTTTTATTAGACCTTTTGTCATGTACTTTGGCAACTTTAAGATTTGTAGACTTCAACTCCCAGAATTGCCCAGTCAGCATGGCTGGCTGGGAAATTCCTGGAGTTGAAGTCCACAGGTCTTAAAGTTGCCAAGATTAGAGACCCCTGATGATACAGTTTCAAGATCTCTTCCTATTAAGGCCCAAAGGACAGTGAGATGAAAGATTGCTTGAAATAATGCCTTGAGAAAGCATACTCCACAAGTGACAAGATAGTAGAGAAAGTGTTTGAAACAAACATTCTGTTACACAGAAGTTCAGCTTTAATCAGTTTTCTCCCTTAAAAGAGGTAAAAGGGAGAAACACTATATGTTTCATATGTTTGCCTATCTACCTATACGTATTATGTGCTATTCCAATTCAACAGGGTATTACAACAATTTTTACATATGCAAAACAAATGCAAAACCTGGTCCTAATGCAGCCTTCTTTAATCTGGCATCTTCTAGATGTAATAATTCTTCCAAATACCATTACAGGATATGTGGAGAGAGCTTCATTAGGCTTGTTTGGGGAATATGTATACTGTATATCAATGAAGCAAATTTAGTAAAGCTCCTGAATTTTTCAGTTGTTTTTTTTAATACAAAATGTGACTATAAGATTAATGGAAAGTCCACAGTTTTTCAACAAGTAGAAATTAAATTGTTATTGTTTGTCTACATTTAAAAAAAGGAATAGCATAATGATGATGGAGCTCCATTTAACTCCTGATCTCCACTCTTTCTGCCATGACCTAAAGACTTGGCCAGCCTGGACTGAAATGGGGTTGGGGAATTTTTAGGTTTTTAGGGTTTTACTGTTTGTAATTATTGGGCTTGTTAGCTTAATTTGTTTTTAATTGTATTTGTATTGATTTTATGTTGTGAGCCACCCTGAGTCCCTTGGAAGATAGGGCGGCATACAAGTCTAATAAACTTAACTTAACTTAACTTAGAAAATATTTAGTTATAGTATAGAACAGAGTTTCTTTCTTTCTTTTTCAATGTTCTTTGATAACCTCTCTGTTGATGGACTGAAGGACAGAACCATGACTTGGAAGTCCTCCTGAACTCACAGCTACTACATGCTATTCTTAGTATTATCTGGGTGTATTTATTGTTACCCATTAGACCAATGTTGCATGTCTTTTCATTTCTTTCAAAAGACTTGAGAATTTCCATTTCTCCTCAATTTTCAAGGGTTTTTTTTCTACCTGAAATTTTATTAGCAGTGTGCTACTTTGGCTCATTATTTTCAATTTGGATGGAATTCATTTTTCAGGTTTTACTCGTTTCTGAAAGGAAAAGCTTATTTAAGTCATAATAACATAAAAAAAGTAAGAAGATGGGCAAGAGATGCTGACAAAATAGTGCAAGTGTAGCAATTAACTTGAATGCTCAAGAAGCAAAAGCAGTAAGCCATTGTGTACAGCTATGTAATGCTTTCACATACTATTCTTCATTAGCACAAATTACTAATTAAAAAAATGTGAATAAGCAATACATTGTTGCTTTATCATACATTATTAAATTCCTGTTGATAAACTGTTGCTGTATTGGATGTGATTGTATTCACATTAAATTTACAAGTTATACACCCAAACTGGTTACAGTATATCTGTAATTTTGTCCCCTCTTTCTAACTATCTGTGAGCAAAGGTAAAGCCATAATAAAAGAAAGCAAAGCCTAAGAGCAGAAAATAAGAATAATTTTAGAAGATGAGCTCTTATGGGTGAAAATGTGATCACAGTGTAATGTACTCACCTGCAACATTGAAATGCCTGTATTTTTTTGTTCATTTCTCATTGTTGCTTCTCCATCTTGTCATTTTCAACCTTGTCAAAGAATATTGGCATTTAATTTTAAAAGAAATGTGAAAGAGACTTCTGTGCAACACACATAACACTGCCTTGTCTAAAGTGTTTTTAAAATGAATCACTAAGGACCTGGAGGTCACTTGCTGCAGTGAAGTGGACATAACTAAGATGTATTTTAGCGTCTCCGTCTTTGCAAATGGCTTGCCTGTGGTTGACAGTTCACTTTGATATAGATTTTCCACTAAATGTATTATTTTGGCAGCTTAAAATAGAATGGGGATTTTCAAATTATTTTTATTTAATAGTTAACTGATGTACTGATCTAAGTACATAATGTCTAAGACATAATAAGACATCCATTTTCTGTATACTGTCTATATTGTGTAATATTTTATATACTTTTCTAAACCATTTTAAAAATACAGTCTGTAGAATACAGCTTATAAATATTTGTTTTTGATATGTCTTTGTAGCTACAATGATACCATCTGTACTATCAGTTTATCAGTTTCAGTAATCTAACCCCATATTTTGTTAACAAGTGATATCACTGATTCTCTTGGCAGGTTGCAAAGTGGTAAATGGATAGGCATCTTTGAAAGTTTTGAATTGTGAGCCACCCAGAGTCATTTATAGATACGGGCGGCTCTAGAAATCAAATCAAATCAAATCAAATCAACTCAAATNAAATCAAATCAAATCAAATCAATAAATAAGGTTATGTGGTTGAATTTTTTGCACTAATTATGTCCCAAATGTTAGTGAATTTTTAAAAATACTTTGTGATTTCTTAATATTCCCTGTAAGTCTTGAAATCACACATGTCAATTCTGTTCCCAGACAGCAGTAAATTATGCATAATCTCTTTTAATTTTTGTCATGAATATGCATAGTAGAGAGTTCAATCAGAGTTCCCTCCACAGTAGGTGATTCAACAACAGATTCCTATTAGTATAAAACTGGTTAAAGAATGTATTCTTTCTCACAAATATGTAGTAACACAAACACAGAGCACATTTCAATATGCTTGATGTTTTGTATATATGTCTGAAAAGCATTAATTTGTAATTATTTCCTAGCAGCTAGATATAGTGATCATGGGCTTATTAGCACTGCCAGGTTGCCCCACTAGTATTTCAACAACTGTTTTGTTGAAATATTGGTGGGGCAACCTGGCTATTGTTCACCTCTCATCTATCACAAAAGAGACCTTAGGCACATTTTCTGGAGATTCTTTCAGTGTATTGTTTTTCTGCTACATTAAGTGCTGCTGTTTGTTATCCTTGGGGCATGTTACTTTTTTCTCCTTTAATTTGCTACTCTACAGAGATACAAATGCCCCATCAACAGATTTTAGACTGATGTTTTAACCACTACACTAAATTAGCTCAATGGTCTTCTAGACAAACTTTACATTGGTCCTGTTATAATAGTTACCTAACATATAAAATGATTACACCACTACATAGGCAATTAGCATAGGCAACCCTCAGGGCTGTGTACTCTCTCCATTGCTCTTTTTTCTATATATCAATGACTGCACCTCAAGGGAATCCTCTGTTAAAGTTCTGAAGTTTGCAGATGATACAACAGTCTTGGTTGGCCTCACTTCAAGACAGTGATGAATCCGCATATAGATGAAAGGTTGAACAACTGACCCTGTAGTGCAACCGTAACAAACTGGAGTTGAATATACTTAAAACTGAGGAGATAATAGTGGATTTTAGGAAGAGCCTTTCTATTTTACCCCTTCTTTCCATATTCAACAGTATGGTATCAACAGTAGTAGACCCTTCAAGTTTTTGAGTTCTATAATTTCCCAGGACTTAGAGTGGACATAACATCAGAACCATTGTTAAAAAGGCACAAAAATAATGTTCTGTTTGGAACAGAAACTCACAGGACAAGTATAGACTCCAATGGATAGTTAAGACTGTAGAAAAAATACTTACAACCAGTCTGCCTTCTGCAAAAGACCTGTGTATTACACAGGTTAGAAGGAGGTCTGAGAAGATATCTGCAGACCTCTCACATCCTGGATACAAACTGTTTCAACTCTTTCACTTGCGATGCATATTGTATGCCAACTAGACACAGGGACAGTTTTTTTCCTTTTGTGCCATCACTCTCCTGAATAGCTAATTCTTGCAGTTGACATATACAGTGACTACTAAGTTCTGTCTAATGTGTAGGTATATTACTTCAGTGCATCTTCTTCATTGTCCTTCAGATATTTTTCCAAAGCCTTTTTTTTTTCTTCAACCATCTGATATACTTCAACATTCCATGCCCACCTATTTGCCTTGGTAGGTAGAATCTGTCAATGTCTCTGCAAGGATGATTCATTGTCATTATATTTCTGGTCTTCCTATACATTGCTTTGAGTTCTGCTTGAGTCCAGTCCCCTATTCCAGCTGTGTATCTAATAACTGGAATTTAAGAAACAATAGGACAGGGACGGTAGGCACTTTGGTGCACTTGTGCATGCCCCTACAGACCTCTTAGGAAAGGG